>CAXARU010000056.1:0-162403 GCA_963971365.1 Lasioglossum villosulum
AATTATTATATCCCAGATAGCACAAAGGCGTCCCAAATACGTCTTAAAGTCGACTGTCTTCGGACATTCAAGACGTCCGACGGTTGTCTTGAATAGCCTACGAACGTCCTCCGAACGACCTCCGAACGGCCTATGAACAGCTTGTGTTACAAAACTGTACGTCCTAAAGACGTTTTAAGTACGCCCATTATACGTCTAAAGTACGTTCATGAGACGTCTTCAAGACGTCTTTTAGACGTACAGTTTTGTAAAAAAAGCCGTTCGGAGGCCGTTCTTGGGACATTCAAAACGTCCGGCAACAGACGCCTTTAAGACGCCTTGTTTCAGACGTCTTTAGGACGTCTTGTTCCAAACGACTTTTAGGCGTCTTATTTCAGACGTCTTTAAGACTTCTTATTTTAGACATCTTTGGGACGTTCATAAAAAGTCTTACTGGTCCAAAAATGTTAATTAAATATACATACTGGATTGGTCATGTGAAAATAAGAGACTGGAAGGGTCCCAGTCCCTTTTCGCATGACAAACCACATACATTAACGTTTAATTATAGGATATCAACTCGCACAATATATATATACATATTATATATGGTTTATTGAAATTGGAAAAAAAGGGTGAAGAAATATATATACAAGTAAAAATAATAATAATAAATATATAATAAAAATAATAATAATAAATATATAATAAAAATAATAATAAATGTATAATAAAAATAATATATAAGTAAGAATCTAAGTTAAAATTAAAATTTTTTGTTGGTTCCGGCGGCCAATCTATCTGTTGCCCTCTTCAGCCACATTTGAATTGCGACCTCCGTCTCCCGTCTGGTAATAGCGACCGTTCCTTTTTCTGCAGCACCTTGAATAAGAATTTCTTTTTGTGTTAAGTTGTACATGAATCATCATTAATAATGATACTGAAATAAGGGCGATACACTTACATATTACGAGCTTGGCGATGTTTAATTCGTGGAATGGTTTTTTCCCCTTTCTGCCCATCCAACTATATTTTAACGCCAAGTCGTTGGTCATGAGCGTGGACAACATCCTCTTTGCAACCTGGTAGGCGTTCTCACCGCCAATTTTGTGCAATTCCTGAACCTAAAATAAAAAGTTATTAATATTACATTCTGTTAACTAAATCAAAATGAAAGATCAATTTCAGTTACTTTCAGTTAATTTATTACATCAATAAATTTTACTTACGCCATCTTGAAATTCCTCGCCATTGTTTAAAATATTTTCAAACATAGACATCTCCTCGTCTGTGTGTATCGGGAATTTCAGTGACGGATATCTCTGCAGAAATGGGACCCGATGTTCTCCACCAGCTCTCTTCTTCAGTTCTTCTTTCAATTGCCGAACCTCCTCTTTTAATTCTCCTACCTGTTGGAGAACGTCAGTGAGGAGTGTTCGGAATAAATGACCCTGCTGTTCAACGTTCTTTATGCTTAACAGGTATGTCTCCATATTCCCCATACTGTGTCCAGCTTGGTTTCCTATTGATTGTTTACTAGATATTATATCTGTTAAAGTGAACCTACTTATTATGTCTAAAACATTTTCCTTAACTTACCAACACTAGACTGCTCAGTAATTTGTAGTCTTGGTTGTTGAGTTACCTGCAGCGACTTCTCTGTATCAGCGTAATCATCTGTGACTGAAAATAAAATATATTTTGATTAAAACGATATACTAATTACAGAAAAAGAATGATGTATAACTATTGTATGAATACAATTACATAGGTATAATGTTTTATACAGTGCCCCGTTTTGGATTTACATACCCATGTTCCCCATCTCTTTTCTGTACATTTCAGGAGGAGCACCCATGATGGTGTCGTCGTCGGACGAGTAGACGTCCGTGCTGATGTAGGAGGTGTTCGGCTCTTTCCGGCAATGCCGTTCTACCTCCGACTGCAGGTCGCTGGTATCCTCTGCAGTTCGGGCCTTACTCCTGGCCTTCTTGTAATCGTCTAGAAGCATTAAATAGTTATTATATTTTAATTCCACATTTATGGTGAATAATAACTGTAACTTACCGAAAGTGCTGTTCTTAAATATTCTTATTGGGTGTTTCACCCACGAGATGTTGAGTTGCTCCCGCTTCTTAATAGCTGTCATTAGCCGAGCTTGATGCAACGGTGGCCAATAGCACACGTCGTTTATTATCCAGTTTGTTGGCACAGCTTCAACTGTGCCATCTTCAATAAACTGAACCACCGTCCACGTAGCCGTCTCCATTATTCTATATGTGATACATATACTACATATTGAATACATATATTATATATATACTATATTATATATATATTAATTAAACATAAATAATGTAAACATACCAACATTACACATACGAGTGCACGAAAACGGAAAATTCAATACACCCAGATAGCCAAGCGTGCCTCGGGTAGAAATCCAGCACGGCGTGGCGAGGTCAGGTATCTGGAATTTTACGGGCCGAACGTCGCTTGGACGTGCCGAGGGTAGCTCGTGCCTCAAATCTACCGAGGAAAGTTATGACCGTGAGGGCTCGTAAAATACCCTCGGTAGAAACGCGGTAGGACCTGCCCTCGGCACGTCGGTCTTTGTGCAATCATCATTTCTGGCATGGCAGAAACAAGGACCAACGGGCCGAGGGTAGCTTGTTGCGGGTTTGGGCCGAGTTTGGGCGGTGGGTAGGTCCTACCGCGTTTCTACCGAGGGTATTTTACAAGCCCTCACGGTCATAACTGCCCTGGACAGAATCGAGGCATTTGGCTATCTGGGACAGTAACACAAGCTAATGTGTAAATAATTTTTTTTTAAATTGTTATTAGTCGCAATTGCGAAGGAAAAAGTAAAGGACACGATTTTTAAATTTTTTATCTGTGCCTGTAATGAAAATTTCAAATATGTATTTTGTAAATCTAACAAGGAGAGGATACGGTCGTCGGGAACCGGATTTTCCTGAAACTTCCAGTATATGAAGATGACGTATCCAAATGTAATTTAACAAAGCAGTAGCGCGCGCTTCTCAAGATTTTTCGAGAAAATTGCATTTGAAAATCTGTACCCGGTCATAAGGAGTTCGCGTTAACTTTTGAACAAGAACCATAGTGGCCGAGGGCGCTGCGAGAAAGACTATTAATCAGTAGGTCACCGGTTCGAGTCTTGCTGTCGACACATTTTTTAAAATCTTTTTTCTCAGTTTTTATCCTAAAATTTATCAAACCTGCCATTCAACAAATATTTTTTAAACAGAAAATGCATGTTTTTTATTTGTGGGTATTGAAAAAAAATCGAACATAAAAATAATACAGTGTTATATTTACTTTATTATTGTACATTTTTTATTAATGAAAAAAATACGTGTTGAGTATCACACTGGGTCGTGTCATACTAACACGTAATTTTTTTCATTAATAAAAAATGTGCAATAATAAAGTAAATATAACACTGTATTATTTTTATGTTCGATTTTTTTTTCAATACCCACAAATAAAAAACATGCATTTTCTGTTTAAAAAATATTTGTTGAATGGCAGGTTTGATAAATTTTAGGATAAAAACTGAAAAAAAAGATTTTAAAAAATGTGTCGACAGCAAGACTCGAACCGGTGACCTACTGATTAACAGTGTTTCTCGCAGCGCCCTCGGCCACTATGGTTCTTGTTCAAAAGTTAACGCGAACTCCTTATGACCGGGTACAGATTTTCAAATGCAATTTTCTCGAAAAATCTTGAGAAGCGCGCGCTACTGCTTTGTTAAATTACATTTGGATACGTCATCTTCATATACTGGAAGTTTCAGGAAAATCCGGTTCCCGACGACCGTATCCTCTCCTTGTAAGTAAGTTATATACATGTACAAAGTTTCATTGAAATAGGTTGATGCCTGTCGTTTTTTCCCACATCAACCGATTTCAATGAAACTTTTACAATGTATATAATTGACACAGATCTACAAAACATATTTTTTAAATTTTCAATATAGACCCCCATAAAAAATTTGTAATATGCAACTTTTAGTATTTTCTCTACAATTACGACCAGTTGCAATTTTTGAAAAAATTTCTTTTCACATCATGTAGTAAACTAATTGCTCTAACTTCTCAAAAAAGTTCAAATTGTATGGTCCAATATCAAAAAAGTTATCGTTTTTTTAAGAGCGTCCGAATATTAATGGGAATCACTGTACATGTGCATGCTAAAAGGGTATGAAAGTACTCTGATACTACTTACGCAGTTTTGGCCCACAGCAACAGCAACAGCGGCAGCAATCGCAAAGCAATGTCTTCAGTAACAGCAACAGCTTCCAGCAGCAACCGGAAAAATTGTATCCTTAAAAAAATGTACGAAAATAAATGAAAGTTTTAGTAGAGATCGCGGTTTTGAACGTGTACATGTGGTACATGAAATGGGGATCTCTAAGTTTTAGCAATTAAACAAACGTAGTAGAAGGGCATAAGCAAATACACTAACTCGAACAAACAATACCAATGTTAATACTCACTGTTAGTTTATGGGTATATAAGTAAAAACCACACTGTGTAAAACAATTACTGGAGAACACTGGAGGCGCGTCTTTGTACTCTGAAAGAAACGTAGCGAATGACGAACGCTCAGATCAGAAACAGAAGAGGAACACTCCTATGCACAACTGAAGATCGAGGGTCCCATGCCGGGGAAAATATACGTTATACACAAGCTGATGCTCTTCTGTTTTTGATCTGAGCGTTCGTCATTCGCCACGTTTCTTTCAAACGTATTACATATAAAGACGTGCCTCCAGTTTTAATCAGTGTGGTTTTTGCATACCCATAATTTAAAAGTGAGTATTAGCATTGGTATTATTTGTTCGAGTTAGTATTTTTGCTTATGCCCTTCTACTATATTTAGTCCATGTTACGTCCATTTTAGGTCTGAAAGTTTAAAAGACGGCTCTGTACTATCTGTGTGCATTTGTTTCATTGCTAAAACTTTTATTAATTTTCGTACATTTTTTTAAGGATACATTTATTCCGGTTGCTGCCGTAAGTTGTTGCTGTTGCTGAAGATATTGCTTTGCGGTTTCTGTTGCTGCTGCTGTTGCTGTCGTTGCTGTGGGCCGAAGTTCCGTAAGTTATTATTTCATCACAATATTATTGTTAAAATGACAGTAAAACGGAAAATGCAGAAATATTATATGCGTGCTAAGAGGTTGACACTTGATCCGGACACATCTTTACATCAGGGAACCTCTACCTCAACAAATATAGAATCTCCAAATTCTCCGGTCGATCTCCATTATTCTTCGCCTTTTGATTTCGATTCTTCAGATTCTTCAGATTCAGAATACTATGTTGGTAATATTGATAGCGAAATTTTCGTAGAAAATATTCGACCTATAGTACCGAATTCCGTTGATCATTCCGCAGAAAGCATTGCACATGAAAATTTTAATGTTCTCTTAGCAGGGTGGGCCGTAAAGCACAATGTAACTCATTGTGCAATTAACGATTTACTTTCTCTTTTAAAAATGCCAGTTCCGAATAATTTACCTTCAGACGCTAGGACTCTGTTACGAACGTGTAGAAATGTAGAGACAAAACAAGTTAGCCCGGGACATTATTATCATTTTGGATTAGAAAATACTGTTTTGAATTTAATTAAAAATGTAGACATTTCTTATATCGACAGCAACATAATTCCAGTCTACGTTAACATAGATGGTTTACCATTGTCTAAAAGCTCTGGTAGTCAAGTTTATCCGATTTTGTGTAGCATTGTGGGTTATAAAAAGATTGGTATGGTTGGTATCTATCATGGTTACGAAAAGCCTACAGATATCAACCATTTTTTAAGTGATTTTGTCGAGGAGACAGTAAAAATAGCCAACAACGGATTTTTATTTAAGGGGGAATTGTATCACTTGAATATTAAAGGTTTCATATGCGATGCTCCTGCCAAGGCAGCAATTAAATACACGAAAGGTCATGCGGGATACCATTCGTGCACTAAGTGCCAGACTGAAGGAGATTTTATACAAAATAGAATGTGTTTCCCTGATGTAAAGAATATCCGTTTGAGAACAGACGCTGAATTCAGATCTCAAAGTCAAAAAGAGCATCATGTTGGCTCATCAGTTTTAACCAATATCCCGGGAATTAATATGGTCGATTCATTTCCTTTAGATTACATGCATCTAGCTTGCTTGGGTGTTGTGAGGAAATTACTAGTTAATTTATGGTGTTGTGGCAAACCTTCGACAAAAATATCGAATTTAAAAATGTTATGTATTTCAAAATCGCTTACTGATCAAATTAACAATATTCCGGTAGAGTTCAATAGAAAACCTCGCTCCTTGGCCGAGGTGAAAAGATGGAAAGCCACAGAATTTCGTCAATTGCTGTTTTACACTGGCCCGATAGTTTTATTACATAATATAAATAAAAGTAGATATTTAAATTTTCTGACGTTACATGCAGCAATGACTATTTTGTCAACATCCAGACATATTCATCTCATCAATTACGCGTCAGCATTAATGGAGTATTTTGTCACATGTTTCAAAAAGTTGTACGGTGTAGAACATACAACACACAATGTCCATAATCTTTTGCACATCACGCTGGACGTTAGGAATCATGGACCGGTCGATAATTTTAGCGCTTTCCCTTTTGAAAATTTTTTGCAATCGATATTACACTACATTAGAAAAAACGACAAACCTTTGCAACAAATAGTTAAACGTTACTCCGAACAACGCAATCTTGCTGCAGTAAACGCGGGAAACATTAAATATCCAATTTTTGAGAATCAACATTCAGAAGGTCCGTTAATAGAAGATTACGAAGTTTTCATTAAACAATACAAAGTTATCATTTACAAAAATTTCATTTTAAAAACTACCGCACCTAACAACTGCTGTTGCCTTAACGACGGTAGTATCATTCTTGTCAAAAATGTCGTACTCGCGAATAATGTTTATCAAGCAGTTGCCCGAAAATTTTCCATTTTAAAAGATTTTTATACGAAGCCGTGCAGTTCTTCGAAATTAGGTATTTTCCTGGTAGAATCGTGTCACTTGGGGCCATTGGAAATTTTCAATATTAGAGACATTGCATATAAATGTGTAAAATTAGAAATCGACGGAAAATTTGTAATTTTTCCATTACTTCATTCAGATTGTTACGCTTAAGATTCCAGATTACACTTCCTTCAATTAATTTTATCATTATAAACCGAGGATGCCACACACTAAACATGTAATTTTCTCACCGACTATCAGAGTAGTTTCAGTACCCTTTTAGCATGCACATATATATATATATATTCTACATATGTTTACATTATTTATGTTCATATTTATTTATATTTATTTATATATTATATTATGTACATATACTATAAATACAATAATGGAGACGGCTACGTGGAAGCTGGTTCAATTCATCGAAGGTGGCACAGTAGAAACTGTTCAAACAAATTAGATCGACGGTAACGTGTGGACGTTAATTCATCCGACGACGAGACCATCATACGGGCCTCGTCCACAAATAAAAAGAAGACAGATGGGGAACATGGGTAAGTAAACCAAAATGAAGCACAGTATAAAACATTATATGTATGTTACATTCATACAATAGTTATACATCATTCTTTTTCTGTAATTAGTAAATCTTTTTAATCGTAATATTTTTTTTCAGACACACATTATTCATATGCTGACAGCGAGTAGTCCCTGCAGGTAGCAAAAGCAGTAACAGTACATAACACTGAGCAGTCTAGTGTTGGAAAGTTAAGGAAAATTTTTTAGAGATAATAAGTAAATTCACTTTAATAAATGTAATATCTAATAAACAATCAATAGGAAACCAAACTGGACGCAGCACAAAGAGGCTCGAGACATACCTGCTATTGACTTGGCGTTACGATATAGCTGGATGGGTAGGAAGGGGAAGAAACCAAGTATTGCCCTTATTTTAGTGTTATAATAATGATGATTCATGTACAAATTAATACAAAACGAAATTCTTATTTAAGGTGCTGCAAAAAAGGGAAAGGTCACTGCTACCAGACGAGACGCAGAGACGGCTATTCAAATGTGGCTGAAGAGAGTAGCACACAGTATGACAAACCGATAAATTCCGTGTCAAAATCAAAGAAATTCCGATAGAAATGATATACAGCGATGATTTTTTGAAAATTAAAATTGAAACATTGCAGAATATGGGAAAAGTAGAGAAATTGTTTATTTATTTATGTATTCAAAGTTTTCTAATCTTGAAAAAATTAGTTAAACATGCACAATTAAATAACTAACTTAAATAGCACCGTAAATAAACTACAATTTTCTTGAAATTGTGCAAGTTTAACGAGTTTTTTCAAGGTTAAAGGATGTTCGTACCATATTTTCTCAATTTTTCTAATATTCTGCAATGTTTCAATTTTAATTTAAAAAAGTCATCGCTCTATCTCATTTCTATCGAAAATTCTTTGATTTTGACACAGAATTCATCGGTTTGTCCCATTTTAGCGGCGGATAGAATGGCCGGAACCAGCAAAAAATTCAAATTTTTAATCTAATTGTTATTGTTACTCTTAATGTAAGAAATATCGAATAAGGGAACGTCGAATGTAGACAGCGTGCGGCTCGACAGCGCGACGCGTACCTATTCCGGTAAAACCCCAAAGCACCTACGGGTGCAGGTAGCGAACATGCTGACAGCAAGGGGGGTTCCTTAGGACTAGAGTTTACCTGAGCGATCACTTCCAGTGACGCTCGGAGGTCCAGTTCGTTAATAAATCGCACTCTTGGCGGACGGCTTCACCGTCAATAGTTGTTGTTATTTGAACGCCCACACCAGTCATCCTTTCCCATAGCGTACATATGTATTTACATATATTATATATATTTATATTATAATATTTATATATATATATATATATATATATATATATATATATTGTTATTATATTGTAATTGTTAAACTCTAAATAATAAATAAATGAAAAGCGTTCATTAAGTTATGAATTATTTCTTCCATCCACTTTTTATGTAGATTATTCTTCTTTTAATAAAGCTTTTTCGTTTTTAATAAACCATACATTGTGCGAGTTGATCGATATATATACAGGGATGAACATTATGAAGCGTTACAGACGAATATCTCCAAAAATATTGATTATAACGCAAAAATGTTTCAGATGAAAGTTTTTTTTCAAAAGAAAGTTGACCTCCACCTCACCTTTACCGGGAAAAACAAAAGTCCCATCACATTATTGCGTATAATCAATATGTTTGGAGATATTCATCTGTAACGTTTTATATAATGTTCACCCTGTATATATTTCCTATAATTAAACTTTATTATTGTACATATATATATATATATATATATATATATATATATGATTGTCATGCGAAAAGGGACTGGGACCCTTCCAGTCTCTTATTTACACATGACCAATCACATATACATATATATATATATATATATATATATATATATATATATATATATTTAATTCACATTTTTGGATCTGAAATAAGACCTCTTAAAGACTATAAAAGTCATCTTAAAGACGTCTAAATGTCGTCTTAACCCCATGATCTACAAATTATTTTACGGCTTCAATGATTAGAACTTTCTTTGTAGTTCATAATTTCCTAGAAAAGGAGAAAGTGTATATTTATTGTATGCCTACATCTCGGATTGAAGGAAATTAATAACATACATATTTACACACACACACACACACACACACACACACACACACACACTGTACTGTACTGTACTGTACTATATACTGTTCAGAATCTTCGTCACGAGTCTGACACGATATTAATTGTAGAGTAAGGGGTTAAAAACGTCTTATTTCAGACGCTAAACCGACGTTCCGAAAAAGACGTCTTTATGATACCTAAAGTACAACGTTTTAAAAACAACCCGAAAAAGACGACTTTAAAACGTCTTAAATAAGACGTTGAACCGACGTACCCAAAAGGACGTCTTTAAACCGCCTTATTTCAGGCGTTAAACTGACGTTCCAACAAAGACGTCTTCAAGACGTCTTTAAGGTGCCTGAAATAAAACGTCTTAAAAACAACACGAGAAAGACGTCTTTAAACCGTCTTCAATAAGACGTTGAACCGACGTACCGAAAAAGACGTATTTAAACCGTCTTATTTTAGGCGTTAAACTGACGTTCCGAAAAAGACGTCTTCAAGACGTCTTTAAGGTGCCTGAAATAAAACGTCTTAAAAACAACACGAGAAAGACGTCTTCAAACCGTCTTATTTCAGGCGTTAAATCGACGTCCCGAAACAGATGTCTGCAAGACGTCTTTGAGACGTCTTTTTAGGACGTAAGACGTTCAGACCTAAAATGGACATAAAATGGACGTCTTTAAAACGTCCTGTGCTATCTGGGATGAATCTCCATGAATCTCCATGAATCTCCATGAACCTCCTCCATGAATCTCCACGAATCTCCATGAATCTCCATGAATCTCCTCCATGAATCTCCTTCATCAATCTCCACGAATCTCCATGAATCTCCATGAATCTCCATGAATCTCCATAAATCTCCTCCATGAATCTCCATGAATCTCCATGAATCTCTATGAATCTTCATGAATTTCCATGAATCTCCATGAACCCTCATGAACCTCCTCTCTAAATATCCATGAATCTCCATGAATCTTCATGAATCTCCATGAATCTCCATGAATCCCCACGAATCTCCATGAATCTCCATGAATCTCCATGGATCTCCATGAATCTCGTCCGTGAATCTCCATGAATCTCCTCCATGAATCTCCACGAATCTCCATGAATGTCCATGAATCTCCATGATATCCTGTATGAATCTTCATGAATCTCCATGAATCTGCATGCATCTCCATGAATCTCCATGAATCTCTATGAATATCCATGAATCTCCATGAATCTCCATGAACCTCCATGTATCTCCATGAATCTACATGAATCTCCATGAATCTCCATGAATCTCCTCGATGAATCTCCATGAATCTTCATGAATCTCCTGATCCATGAACCTCTATGAATCTCCATGAATCTCCATGAATATCCTCCATGAATCTCCATGAATCTCCATGAATCTCCATGAATCTCCTCCATGAATCTCCTTCATCAATCTCCACGAATCTCCATGAATCTCCATGAATCTCTATGAATCTTCATGAATTTCCATGAATCTCCATGAACCCTCATGAACCTCCTCTCTAAATATCCATGAATCTCCATGAATCTTCATGAATCTCCATGAATCTCCATGAATCCCCACGAATCTCCATGAATCTCCATGAATCTCCATGGATCTCCATGAATCTCGTCCGTGAATCTCCATGAATCTCCTCCATGAATCTCCACGAATCTCCATGAATGTCCATGAATCTCCATGAATATCCTCCATGAATCTCCATGAATCTCCATGAATCTCCATGAATCTCCATGATATTCTGTATGAATCCTCATGAATCTCCATGGATCTCCATGCATCTCCATGAATCTCCATGAATCTCCATGAACCTCCTCCATGAATCTCCATGAATATCCATGAATGTCCATGAATCTCCATGAGTCTCCATGAATCTCCATGAATTTCCAAGAATCTCCATGAATGTCCATGAATGTCCTCCATGAATCTCCATGCATCTCCATGAATTTCCATGAATCTCCATGAACCTCCTCCATGAATCTCCACGAATCTCCATGAATCTCCACGAATCTCCATGAATCTCCATGAATCTCCATGGATCTCCATGAATCTCGTCCGTGAATCTCCATGAATCTCCTCCATGAATCTCCATGAATCTTCATGAATCTCTATGAATCTCCATGAATCTCCTCCATGACTCTCCTGTATGAATCTCCATGAATCTCCATGAATCTCCATGTATCTCCATGAATCTCCATGAATCTCCATGAACCTTCTCCATGAATCTCCATGAATCTCCATGAATATCCATGAATCTCCATGAATCTCCATGAACCTCCATGTATCTCCATGAATCTACATGAATCTCCATGAATCTCCATGAATCTCCTCGATGAATCTCCATGAATCTTCATGAATCTCCTGATCCATGAACCTCTATGAATCTCCATGAACCTCTATGAATCTCCATGAATCTCCATGAATCTCCATGAATCTCCATGAACCTTCTCCATGAATCTCCATGAATCTCCATGAATTTCCAAGAATCTCCATGAATGTCCATGAATCTCCATGAATTTCCATGAATATCCATGAACCCTCATGAACCTCCTCTCTAAATCTCCATGAATCTCCATGAACCTCCTCCATGAATCTCCATGAATATCCATGAATGTCCATGAATCTCCATGAGTCTCCATGAATCTCCATGAATTTCCAAGAATCTCCATGAATGTCCATGAATGTCCTCCATGAATCTCCATGCATCTCCATGAATTTCCATGAATCTCCATGAACCTCCTCCATGAATCTCCACGAATCTCCATGAATCTCCACGAATCTCCATGAATCTCCATGAATCTCCATGGATCTCCATGAATCTCGTCCGTGAATCTCCATGAACCTCCATGAATCTCCATGAATCTTCATGAATCTCTATGAATCTCCATGAATCTCCTCCATGACTCTCCTGTATGAATCTCCATGAATCTCCATGAATCTCCATGTATCTCCATGAATCTCCATGAATCTCCATGAACCTTCTCCATGAATCTCCATGAATCTCCATGAATATCCATGAATCTCCATGAATCTCCATGAACCTCCATGTATCTCCATGAATCTACATGAATCTCCATGAATCTCCATGAATCTCCTCGATGAATCTCCATGAATCTTCATGAATCTCCTGATCCATGAACCTCTATGAATCTCCATGAACCTCTATGAATCTCCATGAATCTCCATGAATCTCCATGAATCTCCATGAACCTTCTCCATGAATCTCCATGAATCTCCATGAATTTCCAAGAATCTCCATGAATGTCCATGAATCTCCATGAATTTCCATGAATATCCATGAACCCTCATGAACCTCCTCTCTAAATCTCCATGAATCTCCATGAATCTTCATGAATCTCTATGAATCTCCATGAATCTCCTCCAGGACTCTCCTGTATGAATCTCCATGAATCTCCATGAATCTCCATGTATCTCCATGAATCTCCATGAATCTCCATGAACCTTCTCCATGAATCTCCATGAATCTCCATGAATATCCATGAATCTCCATGAATCTCCATGAACCTCCATGTATCTCCATGAATCTACATGAATCTCCATGAATCTCCATGAATCTCCTCGATGAATCTCCATGAATCTTCATGAATCTCCTGATCCATGAACCTCTATGAATCTCCATGAACCTCTATGAATCTCCATGAATCTCCATGAATATCCATGAACCCTCATGAACCTCCTCTCTAAATCTCCATGAATCTCCATGAATCTTCATGAATCTCTATGAATCTCCATGAATCTCCATGAATTTCCATGAATATCCATGAACCCTCATGAACCTCCTCTCTAAATCTCCATGAATCTCCATGAATCTTCATGAATCTCTATGAATCTCCATGAATCTCCTCCATGACTCTCCTGTATGAATCTCCATGAATATCCATGAACCCTCATGAACCTCCTCTCTAAATCTCCATGAATCTCCATGAATCTTCATGAATCTCTATGAATCTCCATGAATCTCCTCCATGACTCTCCTGTATGAATCTCCATGAATCTCCATGAATCTCCATGAATCTCCATGAATCTCCATGAATCTCCATGAATCTCCATGAATCTCCATGAATCTCCATGAATCTCCATGAATCTCCTCGATGAATCTCCATGAATCTCCATGAATATCCATGAATCTCCATGAATCTCCATGAACCTCCATGTATCTCCATGAATCTACATGAATCTCCATGAATCTCCATGAATCTCCATGAATCTCCATGATATTCTGTATGAATCCTCATGAATCTCCATGGATCTCCATGCATCTCCATGAATCTCCATGAATCTCCATGAACCTCCTCCATGAATCTCCATGAATATCCATGAATGTCCATGAATCTCCATGAGTCTCCATGAATCTCCATGAATCTCCATGATATTCTGTATGAATCCTCATGAATCTCCATGGATCTCCATGCATCTCCATGAATCTCCATGAATCTCCATGAACCTCCTCCATGAATCTCCATGAATATCCATGAATGTCCATGAATCTCCATGAGTCTCCATGAATCTCCATGAATTTCCAAGAATCTCCATGAATGTCCATGAATGTCCTCCATGAATCTCCATGCATCTCCATGAATTTCCATGAATCTCCATGAACCTCCTCCATGAATCTCCACGAATCTCCATGAATCTCCACGAATCTCCATGAATCTCCATGAATCTCCATGGATCTCCATGAATCTCGTCCGTGAATCTCCATGAATCTCCTCCATGAATCTCCATGAATCTTCATGAATCTCTATGAATCTCCATGAATCTCCTCCATGACTCTCCTGTATGAATCTCCATGAATCTCCATGAATCTCCATGTATCTCCATGAATCTCCATGAATCTCCATGAACCTTCTCCATGAATCTCCATGAATCTCCATGAATATCCATGAATCTCCATGAATCTCCATGAACCTCCATGTATCTCCATGAATCTACATGAATCTCCATGAATCTCCATGAATCTCCTCGATGAATCTCCATGAATCTTCATGAATCTCCTGATCCATGAACCTCTATGAATCTCCATGAACCTCTATGAATCTCCATGAATCTCCATGAATCTCCATGAATCTCCATGAACCTTCTCCATGAATCTCCATGAATCTCCATGAATTTCCAAGAATCTCCATGAATGTCCATGAATCTCCATGAATTTCCATGAATATCCATGAACCCTCATGAACCTCCTCTCTAAATCTCCATGAATCTCCATGAACCTCCTCCATGAATCTCCATGAATATCCATGAATGTCCATGAATCTCCATGAGTCTCCATGAATCTCCATGAATTTCCAAGAATCTCCATGAATGTCCATGAATGTCCTCCATGAATCTCCATGCATCTCCATGAATTTCCATGAATCTCCATGAACCTCCTCCATGAATCTCCACGAATCTCCATGAATCTCCACGAATCTCCATGAATCTCCATGAATCTCCATGGATCTCCATGAATCTCGTCCGTGAATCTCCATGAATCTCCTCCATGAATCTGCATGAATCTTCATGAATCTCTATGAATCTCCATGAATCTCCTCCATGACTCTCCTGTATGAATCTCCATGAATCTCCATGAATCTCCATGTATCTCCATGAATCTCCATGAATCTCCATGAACCTTCTCCATGAATCTCCATGAATCTCCATGAATATCCATGAATCTCCATGAATCTCCATGAACCTCCATGTATCTCCATGAATCTACATGAATCTCCATGAATCTCCATGAATCTCCTCGATGAATCTCCATGAATCTTCATGAATCTCCTGATCCATGAACCTCTATGAATCTCCATGAACCTCTATGAATCTCCATGAATCTCCATGAATCTCCATGAATCTCCATGAACCTTCTCCATGAATCTCCATGAATCTCCATGAATTTCCAAGAATCTCCATGAATGTCCATGAATCTCCATGAATTTCCATGAATATCCATGAACCCTCATGAACCTCCTCTCTAAATCTCCATGAATCTCCATGAATCTTCATGAATCTCTATGAATCTCCATGAATCTCCTCCAGGACTCTCCTGTATGAATCTCCATGAATCTCCATGAATCTCCATGTATCTCCATGAATCTCCATGAATCTCCATGAACCTTCTCCATGAATCTCCATGAATCTCCATGAATATCCATGAATCTCCATGAATCTCCATGAACCTCCATGTATCTCCATGAATCTACATGAATCTCCATGAATCTCCATGAATCTCCTCGATGAATCTCCATGAATCTTCATGAATCTCCTGATCCATGAACCTCTATGAATCTCCATGAACCTCTATGAATCTCCATGAATCTCCATGAATATCCATGAACCCTCATGAACCTCCTCTCTAAATCTCCATGAATCTCCATGAATCTTCATGAATCTCTATGAATCTCCATGAATCTCCATGAATTTCCATGAATATCCATGAACCCTCATGAACCTCCTCTCTAAATCTCCATGAATCTCCATGAATCTTCATGAATCTCTATGAATCTCCATGAATCTCCTCCATGACTCTCCTGTATGAATCTCCATGAATATCCATGAACCCTCATGAACCTCCTCTCTAAATCTCCATGAATCTCCATGAATCTTCATGAATCTCTATGAATCTCCATGAATCTCCTCCATGACTCTCCTGTATGAATCTCCATGAATCTCCATGAATCTCCATGAATCTCCATGAATCTCCATGAATCTCCATGAATCTCCATGAATCTCCATGAATCTCCATGAATCTCCATGAATCTCCTCGATGAATCTCCATGAATCTCCATGAATATCCATGAATCTCCATGAATCTCCATGAACCTCCATGTATCTCCATGAATCTACATGAATCTCCATGAATCTCCATGAATCTCCATGATATTCTGTATGAATCCTCATGAATCTCCATGAATCTCCATGCATCTCCATGAATCTCCATGAACCTCCTCCATGAATCTCCATGAATATCCATGAATGTCCATGAATGTCCATGAATCTCTATGAATCTCCTCCATGAATCTCCATGAATCTCCATGAGTATCCTGCATGAATCTCCATGAATCTCCATGAATCTCTATGAATCTCCATGAATTTCCATGAATATCCATGAACCCTCATGAACCTCCTCTCTAAATCTCCATGAATCTCCATGAATCTTCATGAATCTCTATGAATCTCCATGAATCTCCATGAATTTCCATGAATATCCATGAACCCTCATGAACCTCCTCTCTAAATCTCCATGAATCTCCATGAATCTTCATGAATCTCTATGAATCTCCATGAATCTCCTCCATGACTCTCCTGTATGAATCTCCATGAATATCCATGAACCCTCATGAACCTCCTCTCTAAATCTCCATGAATCTCCATGAATCTTCATGAATCTCTATGAATCTCCATGAATCTCCTCCAGGACTCTCCTGTATGAATCTCCATGAATCTCCATGAATCTCCATGTATCTCCATGAATCTACATGAATCTCCATGAATCTCCATGAATCTCCTCGATGAATCTCCATGAATCTTCATGAATCTCCTGATCCATGAACCTCTATGAATCTCCATGAACCTCTATGAATCTCCATGAATCTCCATGAATATCCATGAACCCTCATGAACCTCCTCTCTAAATCTCCATGAATCTCCATGAATCTTCATGAATCTCTATGAATCTCCATGAATCTCCATGAATTTCCATGAATATCCATGAACCCTCATGAACCTCCTCTCTAAATCTCCATGAATCTCCATGAATCTTCATGAATCTCTATGAATCTCCATGAATCTCCTCCATGACTCTCCTGTATGAATCTCCATGAATATCCATGAACCCTCATGAACCTCCTCTCTAAATCTCCATGAATCTCCATGAATCTTCATGAATCTCTATGAATCTCCATGAATCTCCTCCATGACTCTCCTGTATGAATCTCCATGAATCTCCATGAATCTCCATGAATCTCCATGAATCTCCATGAATCTCCATGAATCTCCATGAATCTCCATGAATCTCCATGAATCTCCATGAATCTCCTCGATGAATCTCCATGAATCTCCATGAATATCCATGAATCTCCATGAATCTCCATGAACCTCCATGTATCTCCATGAATCTACATGAATCTCCATGAATCTCCATGAATCTCCATGATATTCTGTATGAATCCTCATGAATCTCCATGAATCTCCATGCATCTCCATGAATCTCCATGAACCTCCTCCATGAATCTCCATGAATATCCATGAATGTCCATGAATGTCCATGAATCTCTATGAATCTCCTCCATGAATCTCCATGAATCTCCATGAGTATCCTGCATGAATCTCCATGAATCTCCATGAATCTCTATGAATCTCCATGAATTTCCATGAATATCCATGAACCCTCATGAACCTCCTCTCTAAATCTCCATGAATCTCCATGAATCTTCATGAATCTCTATGAATCTCCATGAATCTCCATGAATTTCCATGAATATCCATGAACCCTCATGAACCTCCTCTCTAAATCTCCATGAATCTCCATGAATCTTCATGAATCTCTATGAATCTCCATGAATCTCCTCCATGACTCTCCTGTATGAATCTCCATGAATATCCATGAACCCTCATGAACCTCCTCTCTAAATCTCCATGAATTTCCATGAATCTTCATGAATCTCTATGAATCTCCATGAATCTCCTCCATGACTCTCCTGTATGAATCTCCATGAATCTCCATGAATCTCCATGAATCTCCATGAATCTCCATGAATCTCCATGAATCTCCTCGATGAATCTCCATGAATCTCCATGAATATCCATGAATCTCCATGAATCTCCATGAACCTCCATGTATCTCCATGAATCTACATGAATCTCCATGAATCTCCATGAATCTCCTCGATGAATCTCCATGAATCTTCATGAATCTCCTGATCCATGAACCTCTATGAATCTCCATGAATCTCCATGAATATCCTCCATGAATCTCCATGAATCTCCATGAATCTCCATGAATCTCCTCCATGAATCTCCTTCATCAATCTCCACGAATCTCCATGAATCTCCATGAATCTCTATGAATCTTCATGAATTTCCATGAATCTCCATGAACCCTCATGAACCTCCTCTCTAAATATCCATGAATCTCCATGAATCTTCATGAATCTCCATGAATCTCCATGAATCCCCACGAATCTCCATGAATCTCCATGAATCTCCATGGATCTCCATGAATCTCGTCCGTGAATCTCCATGAATCTCCTCCATGAATCTCCACGAATCTCCATGAATGTCCATGAATCTCCATGAATATCCTCCATGAATCTCCATGAATCTCCATGAATCTCCATGAATCTCCATGATATTCTGTATGAATCCTCATGAATCTCCATGGATCTCCATGCATCTCCATGAATCTCCATGAATCTCCATGAACCTCCTCCATGAATCTCCATGAATATCCATGAATGTCCATGAATCTCCATGAGTCTCCATGAATCTCCATGAATTTCCAAGAATCTCCATGAATGTCCATGAATGTCCTCCATGAATCTCCATGCATCTCCATGAATTTCCATGAATCTCCATGAACCTCCTCCATGAATCTCCACGAATCTCCATGAATCTCCACGAATCTCCATGAATCTCCATGAATCTCCATGGATCTCCATGAATCTCGTCCGTGAATCTCCATGTATCTCCATGAATTTCCAAGAATCTCCATGAATGTCCATGAATGTCCTCCATGAATCTCCATGCATCTCCATGAATCTCCATGAATCTCCATGAACCTCCTCCATGAATCTCCACGAATCTCCATGAATCTCCACGAATCTCCATGAATCTCCATGAATCTCCATGAATCTCCATGGATCTCCATGAATCCCGTCCGTGAATCTCCATGAATCTCCTCCATGAATCTCCATGAATCACCTCCATGAATCTCCATGAATGTCTATGAATCTCCATGAATCTCCATGAATATCCTCCATGAATCTCCATGAATCTCCATGAATCTCCATGAACCTCCTCCATGAATCTCCACGAATCTCCATGAATCTCCATGAATCTCCTCCATGAATCTCCTTCATCAATCTCCACGAATCTCCATGAATCTCCATGAATCTCCATGAATCTCCATAAATCTCCTCCATGAATCTCCATGAATCTCCATGAATCTCTATGAATCTTCATGAATTTCCATGAATCTCCATGAACCCTCATGAACCTCCTCTCTAAATATCCATGAATCTCCATGAATCTTCATGAATCTCCATGAATCTCCATGAATCCCCACGAATCTCCATGAATCTCCATGAATCTCCATGGATCTCCATGAATCTCGTCCGTGAATCTCCATGAATCTCCTCCATGAATCTCCACGAATCTCCATGAATGTCCATGAATCTCCATGATATCCTGTATGAATCTTCATGAATCTCCATGAATCTGCATGCATCTCCATGAATCTCCATGAATCTCTATGAATATCCATGAATCTCCATGAATCTCCATGAACCTCCATGTATCTCCATGAATCTACATGAATCTCCATGAATCTCCATGAATCTCCTCGATGAATCTCCATGAATCTTCATGAATCTCCTGATCCATGAACCTCTATGAATCTCCATGAATCTCCATGAATATCCTCCATGAATCTCCATGAATCTCCATGAATCTCCATGAATCTCCTCCATGAATCTCCTTCATCAATCTCCACGAATCTCCATGAATCTCCATGAATCTCTATGAATCTTCATGAATTTCCATGAATCTCCATGAACCCTCATGAACCTCCTCTCTAAATATCCATGAATCTCCATGAATCTTCATGAATCTCCATGAATCTCCATGAATCCCCACGAATCTCCATGAATCTCCATGAATCTCCATGGATCTCCATGAATCTCGTCCGTGAATCTCCATGAATCTCCTCCATGAATCTCCACGAATCTCCATGAATGTCCATGAATCTCCATGAATATCCTCCATGAATCTCCATGAATCTCCATGAGTCTCCATGAATCTCCATGATATTCTGTATGAATCCTCATGAATCTCCATGGATCTCCATGCATCTCCATGAATCTCCATGAATCTCCATGAACCTCCTCCATGAATCTCCATGAATATCCATGAATGTCCATGAATCTCCATGAGTCTCCATGAATCTCCATGAATTTCCAAGAATCTCCATGAATGTCCATGAATGTCCTCCATGAATCTCCATGCATCTCCATGAATTTCCATGAATCTCCATGAACCTCCTCCATGAATCTCCACGAATCTCCATGAATCTCCACGAATCTCCATGAATCTCCATGAATCTCCATGGATCTCCATGAATCTCGTCCGTGAATCTCCATGAATCTCCTCCATGAATCTCCATGAATCTTCATGAATCTCTATGAATCTCCATGAATCTCCTCCATGACTCTCCTGTATGAATCTCCATGAATCTCCATGAATCTCCATGTATCTCCATGAATCTCCATGAATCTCCATGAACCTTCTCCATGAATCTCCATGAATCTCCATGAATATCCATGAATCTCCATGAATCTCCATGAACCTCCATGTATCTCCATGAATCTACATGAATCTCCATGAATCTCCATGAATCTCCTCGATGAATCTCCATGAATCTTCATGAATCTCCTGATCCATGAACCTCTATGAATCTCCATGAACCTCTATGAATCTCCATGAATCTCCATGAATCTCCATGAATCTCCATGAACCTTCTCCATGAATCTCCATGAATCTCCATGAATTTCCAAGAATCTCCATGAATGTCCATGAATCTCCATGAATTTCCATGAATATCCATGAACCCTCATGAACCTCCTCTCTAAATCTCCATGAATCTCCATGAACCTCCTCCATGAATCTCCATGAATATCCATGAATGTCCATGAATCTCCATGAGTCTCCATGAATCTCCATGAATTTCCAAGAATCTCCATGAATGTCCATGAATGTCCTCCATGAATCTCCATGCATCTCCATGAATTTCCATGAATCTCCATGAACCTCCTCCATGAATCTCCACGAATCTCCATGAATCTCCACGAATCTCCATGAATCTCCATGAATCTCCACGAATCTCCATGAATCTCCACGAATCTCCATGAATCTCCATGAATCTCCATGGATCTCCATGAATCTCGTCCGTGAATCTCCATGAATCTCCTCCATGAATCTCCATGAATCTTCATGAATCTCTATGAATCTCCATGAATCTCCTCCATGACTCTCCTGTATGAATCTCCATGAATCTCCATGAATCTCCATGTATCTCCATGAATCTCCATGAATCTCCATGAACCTTCTCCATGAATCTCCATGAATCTCCATGAATATCCATGAATCTCCATGAATCACCATGAACCTCCATGTATCTCCATGAATCTACATGAATCTCCATGAATCTCCATGAATCTCCTCGATGAATCTCCATGAATCTTCATGAATCTCCTGATCCATGAACCTCTATGAATCTCCATGAACCTCTATGAATCTCCATGAATCTCCATGAATCTCCATGAATCTCCATGAACCTTCTCCATGAATCTCCATGAATCTCCATGAATTTCCAAGAATCTCCATGAATGTCCATGAATCTCCATGAATTTCCATGAATATCCATGAACCCTCATGAACCTCCTCTCTAAATCTCCATGAATCTCCATGAATCTTCATGAATCTCTATGAATCTCCATGAATCTCCTCCAGGACTCTCCTGTATGAATCTCCATGAATCTCCATGAATCTCCATGTATCTCCATGAATCTCCATGAATCTCCATGAACCTTCTCCATGAATCTCCATGAATCTCCATGAATATCCATGAATCTCCATGAATCTCCATGAACCTCCATGTATCTCCATGAATCTACATGAATCTCCATGAATCTCCATGAATCTCCTCGATGAATCTCCATGAATCTTCATGAATCTCCTGATCCATGAACCTCTATGAATCTCCATGAACCTCTATGAATCTCCATGAATCTCCATGAATATCCATGAACCCTCATGAACCTCCTCTCTAAATCTCCATGAATCTCCATGAATCTTCATGAATCTCTATGAATCTCCATGAATCTCCATGAATTTCCATGAATATCCATGAACCCTCATGAACCTCCTCTCTAAATCTCCATGAATCTCCATGAATCTTCATGAATCTCTATGAATCTCCATGAATCTCCTCCATGACTCTCCTGTATGAATCTCCATGAATATCCATGAACCCTCATGAACCTCCTCTCTAAATCTCCATGAATCTCCATGAATCTTCATGAATCTCTATGAATCTCCATGAATCTCCTCCATGACTCTCCTGTATGAATCTCCATGAATCTCCATGAATCTCCATGAATCTCCATGAATCTCCATGAATCTCCATGAATCTCCATGAATCTCCATGAATCTCCATGAATCTCCTCGATGAATCTCCATGAATCTCCATGAATATCCATGAATCTCCATGAATCTCCATGAACCTCCATGTATCTCCATGAATCTACATGAATCTCCATGAATCTCCATGAATCTCCATGATATTCTGTATGAATCCTCATGAATCTCCATGAATCTCCATGCATCTCCATGAATCTCCATGAACCTCCTCCATGAATCTCCATGAATATCCATGAATGTCCATGAATGTCCATGAATCTCTATGAATCTCCTCCATGAATCTCCATGAATCTCCATGAGTATCCTGCATGAATCTCCATGAATCTCCATGAATCTCTATGAATCTCCATGAATTTCCATGAATATCCATGAACCCTCATGAACCTCCTCTCTAAATCTCCATGAATCTCCATGAATCTTCATGAATCTCTATGAATCTCCATGAATCTCCATGAATTTCCATGAATATCCATGAACCCTCATGAACCTCCTCTCTAAATCTCCATGAATCTCCATGAATCTTCATGAATCTCTATGAATCTCCATGAATCTCCTCCATGACTCTCCTGTATGAATCTCCATGAATATCCATGAACCCTCATGAACCTCCTCTCTAAATCTCCATGAATCTCCATGAATCTTCATGAATCTCTATGAATCTCCATGAATCTCCTCCAGGACTCTCCTGTATGAATCTCCATGAATCTCCATGAATCTCCATGTATCTCCATGAATCTCCATGAATCTCCATGAACCTTCTCCATGAATCTCCATGAATCTCCATGAATATCCATGAATCTCCATGAATCTCCATGAACCTCCATGTATCTCCATGAATCTACATGAATCTCCATGAATCTCCATGAATCTCCTCGATGAATCTCCATGAATCTTCATGAATCTCCTGATCCATGAACCTCTATGAATCTCCATGAACCTCTATGAATCTCCATGAATCTCCATGAATATCCATGAACCCTCATGAACCTCCTCTGTAAATCTCCATGAATCTCCATGAATCTTCATGAATCTCTATGAATCTCCATGAATCTCCATGAATTTCCATGAATATCCATGAACCCTCATGAACCTCCTCTCTAAATCTCCATGAATCTCCATGAATCTTCATGAATCTCTATGAATCTCCATGAATCTCCTCCATGACTCTCCTGTATGAATCTCCATGAATATCCATGAACCCTCATGAACCTCCTCTCTAAATCTCCATGAATCTCCATGAATCTTCATGAATCTCTATGAATCTCCATGAATCTCCTCCATGACTCTCCTGTATGAATCTCCATGAATCTCCATGAATCTCCATGAATCTCCATGAATCTCCATGAATCTCCATGAATCTCCATGAATCTCCATGAATCTCCATGAATCTCCATGAATCTCCATGAATCTCCATGAATCTCCTCGATGAATCTCCATGAATCTCCATGAATATCCATGAATCTCCATGAATCTCCATGAACCTCCATGTATCTCCATGAATCTACATGAATCTCCATGAATCTCCATGAATCTCCATGATATTCTGTATGAATCCTCATGAATCTCCATGAATCTCCATGCATCTCCATGAATCTCCATGAACCTCCTCCATGAATCTCCATGAATATCCATGAATGTCCATGAATGTCCATGAATCTCTATGAATCTCCTCCATGAATCTCCATGAATCTCCATGAGTATCCTGCATGAATCTCCATGAATCTCCATGAATCTCTATGAATCTCCATGAATTTCCATGAATATCCATGAACCCTCATGAACCTCCTCTCTAAATCTCCATGAATCTCCATGAATCTTCATGAATCTCTATGAATCTCCATGAATCTCCATGAATTTCCATGAATATCCATGAACCCTCATGAACCTCCTCTCTAAATCTCCATGAATCTCCATGAATCTTCATGAATCTCTATGAATCTCCATGAATCTCCTCCATGACTCTCCTGTATGAATCTCCATGAATATCCATGAACCCTCATGAACCTCCTCTCTAAATCTCCATGAATTTCCATGAATCTTCATGAATCTCTATGAATCTCCATGAATCTCCTCCATGACTCTCCTGTATGAATCTCCATGAATCTCCATGAATCTCCATGAATCTCCATGAATCTCCATGAATCTCCATGAATCTCCTCGATGAATCTCCATGAATCTCCATGAATATCCATGAATCTCCATGAATCTCCATGAACCTCCATGTATCTCCATGAATCTACATGAATCTCCATGAATCTCCATGAATCTCCTCGATGAATCTCCATGAATCTTCATGAATCTCCTGATCCATGAACCTCTATGAATCTCCATGAATCTCCATGAATATCCTCCATGAATCTCCATGAATCTCCATGAATCTCCATGAATCTCCTCCATGAATCTCCTTCATCAATCTCCACGAATCTCCATGAATCTCCATGAATCTCTATGAATCTTCATGAATTTCCATGAATCTCCATGAACCCTCATGAACCTCCTCTCTAAATATCCATGAATCTCCATGAATCTTCATGAATCTCCATGAATCTCCATGAATCCCCACGAATCTCCATGAATCTCCATGAATCTCCATGGATCTCCATGAATCTCGTCCGTGAATCTCCATGAATCTCCTCCATGAATCTCCACGAATCTCCATGAATGTCCATGAATCTCCATGAATATCCTCCATGAATCTCCATGAATCTCCATGAATCTCCATGAATCTCCATGATATTCTGTATGAATCCTCATGAATCTCCATGGATCTCCATGCATCTCCATGAATCTCCATGAATCTCCATGAACCTCCTCCATGAATCTCCATGAATATCCATGAATGTCCATGAATCTCCATGAGTCTCCATGAATCTCCATGAATTTCCAAGAATCTCCATGAATGTCCATGAATGTCCTCCATGAATCTCCATGCATCTCCATGAATTTCCATGAATCTCCATGAACCTCCTCCATGAATCTCCACGAATCTCCATGAATCTCCACGAATCTCCATGAATCTCCATGAATCTCCATGGATCTCCATGAATCTCGTCCGTGAATCTCCATGAATCTCCTCCATGAATCTCCATGAATCTTCATGAATCTCTATGAATCTCCATGAATCTCCTCCATGACTCTCCTGTATGAATCTCCATGAATCTCCATGAATCTCCATGTATCTCCATGAATCTCCATGAATCTCCATGAACCTTCTCCATGAATCTCCATGAATCTCCATGAATATCCATGAATCTCCATGAATCTCCATGAACCTCCATGTATCTCCATGAATCTACATGAATCTCCATGAATCTCCATGAATCTCCTCGATGAATCTCCATGAATCTTCATGAATCTCCTGATCCATGAACCTCTATGAATCTCCATGAACCTCTATGAATCTCCATGAATCTCCATGAATCTCCATGAATCTCCATGAACCTTCTCCATGAATCTCCATGAATCTCCATGAATTTCCAAGAATCTCCATGAATGTCCATGAATCTCCATGAATTTCCATGAATATCCATGAACCCTCATGAACCTCCTCTCTAAATCTCCATGAATCTCCATGAACCTCCTCCATGAATCTCCATGAATATCCATGAATGTCCATGAATCTCCATGAGTCTCCATGAATCTCCATGAATTTCCAAGAATCTCCATGAATGTCCATGAATGTCCTCCATGAATCTCCATGCATCTCCATGAATTTCCATGAATCTCCATGAACCTCCTCCATGAATCTCCACGAATCTCCATGAATCTCCACGAATCTCCATGAATCTCCATGAATCTCCATGGATCTCCATGAATCTCGTCCGTGAATCTCCATGAATCTCCTCCATGAATCTCCATGAATCTTCATGAATCTCTATGAATCTCCATGAATCTCCTCCATGACTCTCCTGTATGAATCTCCATGAATCTCCATGAATCTCCATGTATCTCCATGAATCTCCATGAATCTCCATGAACCTTCTCCATGAATCTCCATGAATCTCCATGAATATCCATGAATCTCCATGAATCTCCATGAACCTCCATGTATCTCCATGAATCTACATGAATCTCCATGAATCTCCATGAATCTCCTCGATGAATCTCCATGAATCTTCATGAATCTCCTGATCCATGAACCTCTATGAATCTCCATGAACCTCTATGAATCTCCATGAATCTCCATGAATCTCCATGAATCTCCATGAACCTTCTCCATGAATCTCCATGAATCTCCATGAATTTCCAAGAATCTCCATGAATGTCCATGAATCTCCATGAATTTCCATGAATATCCATGAACCCTCATGAACCTCCTCTCTAAATCTCCATGAATCTCCATGAATCTTCATGAATCTCTATGAATCTCCATGAATCTCCTCCATGACTCTCCTGTATGAATCTCCATGAATCTCCATGAATCTCCATGTATCTCCATGAATCTCCATGAATCTCCATGAACCTTCTCCATGAATCTCCATGAATCTCCATGAATATCCATGAATCTCCATGAATCTCCATGAACCTCCATGTATCTCCATGAATCTACATGAATCTCCATGAATCTCCATGAATCTCCTCGATGAATCTCCATGAATCTTCATGAATCTCCTGATCCATGAACCTCTATGAATCTCCATGAACCTCTATGAATCTCCATGAATCTCCATGAATATCCATGAACCCTCATGAACCTCCTCTCTAAATCTCCATGAATCTCCATGAATCTTCATGAATCTCCATGAATCTCCATGAATCCCCACGAATCTCCATGAATCTCCATGAATCTCCATGGATCTCCATGAATCTCGTCCGTGAATCTCCATGAATCTCCTCCATGAATCTCCACGAATCTCCTCCATGAATCTCCTTCATCAATCTCCACGAATCTCCATGAATCTCCATGAATCTCTATGAATCTTCATGAATTTCCATGAATCTCCATGAACCCTCATGAACCTCCTCTCTAAATATCCATGAATCTCCATGAATCTTCATGAATCTCCATGAATCTCCATGAATCCCCACGAATCTCCATGAATCTCCATGAATCTCCATGGATCTCCATGAATCCTGTCCGTGAATCTCCATGAATCTCCTCCATGAATCTCCACGAATCTCCATGAATGTCCATGAATCTCCATGAATATCCTCCATGAATCTCCATGAATCTCCATGAATCTCCATGAATCTCCATGATATTCTGTATGAATCCTCATGAATCTCCATGGATCTCCATGCATCTCCATGAATCTCCATGAATCTCCATGAACCTCCTCCATGAATCTCCATGAATATCCATGAATGTCCATGAATCTCCATGAGTCTCCATGAATCTCCATGAATTTCCAAGAATCTCCATGAATGTCCATGAATGTCCTCCATGAATCTCCATGCATCTCCATGAATTTCCATGAATCTCCATGAACCTCCTCCATGAATCTCCACGAATCTCCATGAATCTCCACGAATCTCCATGAATCTCCATGAATCTCCATGGATCTCCATGAATCTCGTCCGTGAATCTCCATGAATCTCCTCCATGAATCTCCATGAATCTTCATGAATCTCTATGAATCTCCATGAATCTCCTCCATGACTCTCCTGTATGAATCTCCATGAATCTCCATGAATCTCCATGTATCTCCATGAATCTCCATGAATCTCCATGAACCTTCTCCATGAATCTCCATGAATCTCCATGAATATCCATGAATCTCCATGAATCTCCATGAACCTCCATGTATCTCCATGAATCTACATGAATCTCCATGAATCTCCATGAATCTCCTCGATGAATCTCCATGAATCTTCATGAATCTCCTGATCCATGAACCTCTATGAATCTCCATGAACCTCTATGAATCTCCATGAACCTCTATGAATCTCCATGAATCTCCATGAATATCCTCCATGAATCTCCATGAATCTCCATGAATGTCCATGAATCTCCTCCATGAATCTCCATGAATGTCCATGAATCTCCATGAATCTCCATAAATCTCCATGAATCTCCATGTATCTCCATGAATCTCCATGAACCTCCTCCATGAATCTCCACGAATCTCCATGAATCTCCACGAATCTCCATGAATCTCCATGAATCTCCATGAATCTCCATGGATCTCCATGAATCCCGTCCGTGAATCTCCATGAATCTCCTCCATGAATCTCCATGAATCACCTCCATGAATCTCCATGAATGTCTATGAATCTCCATGAATCTCCATGAATATCCTCCATGAATCTCCATGAATCTCCATGAATCTCCATGAACCTCCTCCATGAATCTCCACGAATCTCCATGAATCTCCATGAATCTCCTCCATGAATCTCCTTCATCAATCTCCACGAATCTCCATGAATCTCCATGAATCTCCATGAATCTCCATAAATCTCCTCCATGAATCTCCATGAATCTCCATGAATCTCTATGAATCTTCATGAATTTCCATGAATCTCCATGAACCCTCATGAACCTCCTCTCTAAATATCCATGAATCTCCATGAATCTTCATGAATCTCCATGAATCTCCATGAATCCCCACGAATCTCCATGAATCTCCATGAATCTCCATGGATCTCCATGAATCTCGTCCGTGAATCTCCATGAATCTCCTCCATGAATCTCCACGAATCTCCATGAATGTCCATGAATCTCCATGATATCCTGTATGAATCTTCATGAATCTCCATGAATCTGCATGCATCTCCATGAATCTCCATGAATCTCTATGAACCTCCTCCATGAATCTCCATGAATCTCCATGAGTATCCATGAATCTCCATGAATCTCCATGAATCTCCATGTATCTCCATGAATTTCCAAGAATCTCCATGAATGTCCATGAATGTCCTCCATGAATCTCCATGCATCTCCATGAATCTCCATGAATCTCCATGAACCTTCTCCATGAATCTCCATGAATCTCCATGAATTTCCATGAATATCCATGAACCCTCATGAACCTCCTCTCTAAATCTCCATGAATCTCCATGAATCTTCATGAATCTCTATGAATCTCCATGAATCTCCTCCATGACTCTTCTGTATGAAGCTCCATGAATCTCCATGAATCTCCATGAATCTCTATGAATCTTCATGAATTTCCATGAATCTCCATAAACCCTCATGAACCTCCTCTCTAAATATCCATGAATCTCCATGAATCCTCATGAATCTCCATGAATCTCCATGCATCTCCATGAATCTCCATGAACCTCCTCCATGAATCTCCATGAATATCCATGAATGTCCATGAATGTCCATGAATCTCTATGAATCTCCTCCATGAATCTCCATGAATCTCCATGAGTATCCTGCATGAATCTCCATGAATCTCCATGAATCTCTATGAATCTCCATGAATTTCCATGAATATCCATGAACCCTCATGAACCTCCTCTCTAAATCTCCATGAATCTCCATGAATCTTCATGAATCTCTATGAATCTCCATGAATCTCCATGAATTTCCATGAATATCCATGAACCCTCATGAACCTCCTCTCTAAATCTCCATGAATCTCCATGAATCTTCATGAATCTCTATGAATCTCCATGAATCTCCTCCATGACTCTCCTGTATGAATCTCCATGAATATCCATGAACCCTCATGAACCTCCTCTCTAAATCTCCATGAATCTCCATGAATCTTCATGAATCTCTATGAATCTCCATGAATCTCCTCCATGACTCTCCTGTATGAATCTCCATGAATCTCCATGAATCTCCATGAATCTCCATGAATCTCCATGAATCTCCATGAATCTCCATGAATCTCCATGAACCTTCTCCATGAATCTCCATGAATCTCCATGAATATCCATGAATCTCCATGAATCTCCATGAACCTCCATGTATCTCCATGAATCTACATGAATCTCCATGAATCTCCATGAATCTCCTCGATGAATCTCCATGAATCTTCATGAATCTCCTGATCCATGAACCTCTATGAATCTCCATGAACCTCTATGAATCTCCATGAATCTCCATGAATATCCATGAACCCTCATGAACCTCCTCTCTAAATCTCCATGAATCTCCATGAATCTTCATGAATCTCTATGAATCTCCATGAATCTCCATGAATTTCCATGAATATCCATGAACCCTCATGAACCTCCTCTCTAAATCTCCATGAATCTCCATGAATCTTCATGAATCTCTATGAATCTCCATGAATCTCCTCCATGACTCTCCTGTATGAATCTCCATGAATATCCATGAACCCTCATGAACCTCCTCTCTAAATCTCCATGAATCTCCATGAATCTTCATGAATCTCTATGAATCTCCATGAATCTCCTCCATGACTCTCCTGTATGAATCTCCATGAATCTCCATGAATCTCCATGAATCTCCATGAATCTCCATGAATCTCCATGAATCTCCATGAATCTCCATGAATCTCCATGAATCTCCATGAATCTCCTCGATGAATCTGCATGAATCTCCATGAATATCCATGAATCTCCATGAATCTCCATGAACCTCCATGTATCTCCATGAATCTACATGAATCTCCATGAATCTCCATGAATCTCCTCGATGAATCTCCATGAATCTTCATGAATCTCCTGATCCATGAACCTCTATGAATCTCCATGAATCTCCATGAATATCCTCCATGAATCTCCATGAATCTCCATGAATCTCCATGAATCTCCTCCATGAATCTCCTTCATCAATCTCCACGAATCTCCATGAATCTCCATGAATCTCTATGAATCTTCATGAATTTCCATGAATCTCCATGAACCCTCATGAACCTCCTCTCTAAATATCCATGAATCTCCATGAATCTTCATGAATCTCCATGAATCTCCATGAATCCCCACGAATCTCCATGAATCTCCATGAATCTCCATGGATCTCCATGAATCTCGTCCGTGAATCTCCATGAATCTCCTCCATGAATCTCCACGAATCTCCATGAATGTCCATGAATCTCCATGAATATCCTCCATGAATCTCCATGAATCTCCATGAATCTCCATGAATCTCCATGATATTCTGTATGAATCCTCATGAATCTCCATGGATCTCCATGCATCTCCATGAATCTCCATGAATCTCCATGAACCTCCTCCATGAATCTCCATGAATATCCATGAATGTCCATGAATCTCCATGAGTCTCCATGAATCTCCATGAATTTCCAAGAATCTCCATGAATGTCCATGAATGTCCTCCATGAATCTCCATGCATCTCCATGAATTTCCATGAATCTCCATGAACCTCCTCCATGAATCTCCACGAATCTCCATGAATCTCCACGAATCTCCATGAATCTCCATGAATCTCCATGGATCTCCATGAATCTCGTCCGTGAATCTCCATGAATCTCCTCCATGAATCTCCATGAATCTTCATGAATCTCTATGAATCTCCATGAATCTCCTCCATGACTCTCCTGTATGAATCTCCATGAATCTCCATGAATCTCCATGTATCTCCATGAATCTCCATGAATCTCCATGAACCTTCTCCATGAATCTCCATGAATCTCCATGAATATCCATGAATCTCCATGAATCTCCATGAACCTCCATGTATCTCCATGAATCTACATGAATCTCCATGAATCTCCATGAATCTCCTCGATGAATCTCCATGAATCTTCATGAATCTCCTGATCCATGAACCTCTATGAATCTCCATGAACCTCTATGAATCTCCATGAATCTCCATGAATCTCCATGAATCTCCATGAACCTTCTCCATGAATCTCCATGAATCTCCATGAATTTCCAAGAATCTCCATGAATGTCCATGAATGTCCTCCATGAATCTCCATGCATCTCCATGAATCTCCATGAATCTCCATGAATCTCCATGAATCTCCTCGATGAATCTCCATGAATCTTCATGAATCTCCTGATCCATGAACCTCTATGAATCTCCATGAACCTCTATGAATCTCCATGAATCTCCATGAATATCCTCCATGAATCTCCATGAATGTCCATGAATCTCCTCCATGAATCTCCATGAATGTCCATGAATCTCCATGAATCTCCATGAATGTCCATGAGTCTCCATGAATCTCCATGAATTTCCAAGAATCTCCATGAATGTCCATGAATCTCCTCCATGAATCTCCATGAATCTCCATTAATATCCATGAATCTCCATGAATCTCCTCCATGAATCTCCATGAATCACCTCCATGAATCTCCATGAATATCCATGAATCTCCATGAATCTCCATGAACCTCCATGTATCTCCATGAATCTACATGAATCTCCATGAATCTCCATGAATCTCCTCGATGAATCTCCATGAATCTTCATGAATCTCCTGATCCATGAACCTCTATGAATCTCCATGAACCTCTATGAATCTCCATGAATCTCCATGAATATCCTCCATGAATCTCCATGAATCTCCATGAATGTCCATGAATCTCCTCCATGAATCTCCATGAATGTCCATGAATCTCCATGAATCTCCATGAATGTCCATGAATGTCCATGAATCTCCATGAATCTCCATGAAACTCCATGTATCTCCATGAATCTACATGAATCTACATGAATCTCCATGAATCTCCATGAATCTCCTCGATGAATCTCCATGAATCTTCATGAATCTCCTGATCCATGAACCTCTATGAATCTCCATGAACCTCTATGAATCTCCATGAATCTCCATGAATATCCTCCATGAATCTCCATGAATCTCCATGAATGTCCATGAATCTCCTCCATGAATCTCCATGAATGTCCATGAATCTCCATGAATCTCCATAAATCTCCATGAATCTCCATGTATCTCCATGAATTTCCAAGAATCTCCATGAATGTCCATGAATGTCCTCCATGAATCTCCATGCATCTCCATGAATCTCCATGAATCTCCATGAACCTCCTCCATGAATCTCCACGAATCTCCATGAATCTCCACGAATCTCCATGAATCTCCATGAATCTCCATGAATCTCCATGGATCTCCATGAATCCCGTCCGTGAATCTCCATGAATCTCCTCCATGAATCTCCATGAATCACCTCCATGAATCTCCATGAATGTCTATGAATCTCCATGAATCTCCATGAATATCCTCCATGAATCTCCATGAATCTCCATGAATCTCCATGAACCTCCTCCATGAATCTCCACGAATCTCCATGAATCTCCATGAATCTCCTCCATGAATCTCCTTCATCAATCTCCACGAATCTCCATGAATCTCCATGAATCTCCATGAATCTCCATAAATCTCCTCCATGAATCTCCATGAATCTCCATGAATCTCTATGAATCTTCATGAATTTCCATGAATCTCCATGAACCCTCATGAACCTCCTCTCTAAATATCCATGAATCTCCATGAATCTTCATGAATCTCCATGAATCTCCATGAATCCCCACGAATCTCCATGAATCTCCATGAATCTCCATGGATCTCCATGAATCTCGTCCGTGAATCTCCATGAATCTCCTCCATGAATCTCCACGAATCTCCATGAATGTCCATGAATCTCCATGATATCCTGTATGAATCTTCATGAATCTCCATGAATCTGCATGCATCTCCATGAATCTCCATGAATCTCTATGAACCTCCTCCATGAATCTCCATGAATCTCCATGAGTATCCATGAATCTCCATGAATCTCCATGAATCTCCATGTATCTCCATGAATTTCCAAGAATCTCCATGAATGTCCATGAATGTCCTCCATGAATCTCCATGCATCTCCATGAATCTCCATGAATCTCCATGAACCTTCTCCATGAATCTCCATGAATCTCCATGAATTTCCATGAATATCCATGAACCCTCATGAACCTCCTCTCTAAATCTCCATGAATCTCCATGAATCTTCATGAATCTCTATGAATCTCCATGAATCTCCTCCATGACTCTTCTGTATGAAGCTCCATGAATCTCCATGAATCTCCATGAATCTCTATGAATCTTCATGAATTTCCATGAATCTCCATGAACCCTCATGAACCTCCTCTCTAAATATCCATGAATCTCCATGAATCCTCATGAATCTCCATGAATCTCCATGCATCTCCATGAATCTCCATGAACCTCCTCCATGAATCTCCATGAATATCCATGAATGTCCATGAATGTCCATGAATCTCTATGAATCTCCTCCATGAATCTCCATGAATCTCCATGAGTATCCTGCATGAATCTCCATGAATCTCCATGAATCTCTATGAATCTCCATGAATTTCCATGAATATCCATGAATATCCATGAACCCTCATGAACCTCCTCTCTAAATCTCCATGAATCTCCATGAATCTTCATGAATCTCTATGAATCTCCATGAATCTCCTCCATGACTCTCCTGTATGAATCTCCATGAATATCCATGAACCCTCATGAACCTCCTCTCTAAATCTCCATGAATCTCCATGAATCTTCATGAATCTCTATGAATCTCCATGAATCTCCTCCATGACTCTCCTGTATGAATCTCCATGAATCTCCATGAATCTCCATGAATCTCCATGAATCTCCATGAATCTCCATGAATCTCCATGAATCTCCATGAATCTCCTCGATGAATCTCCATGAATCTCCATGAATATCCATGAATCTCCATGAATCTCCATGAACCTCCATGTATCTCCATGAATCTACATGAATCTCCATGAATCTCCATGAATCTCCTCGATGAATCTCCATGAATCTTCATGAATCTCCTGATCCATGAACCTCTATGAATCTCCATGAATCTCCATGAATATCCTCCATGAATCTCCATGAATCTCCATGAATCTCCATGAATCTCCTCCATGAATCTCCTTCATCAATCTCCACGAATCTCCATGAATCTCCATGAATCTCTATGAATCTTCATGAATTTCCATGAATCTCCATGAACCCTCATGAACCTCCTCTCTAAATATCCATGAATCTCCATGAATCTTCATGAATCTCCATGAATCTCCATGAATCCCCACGAATCTCCATGAATCTCCATGAATCTCCATGGATCTCCATGAATCTCGTCCGTGAATCTCCATGAATCTCCTCCATGAATCTCCACGAATCTCCATGAATGTCCATGAATCTCCATGAATATCCTCCATGAATCTCCATGAATCTCCATGAATCTCCATGAATCTCCATGATATTCTGTATGAATCCTCATGAATCTCCATGGATCTCCATGCATCTCCATGAATCTCCATGAATCTCCATGAACCTCCTCCATGAATCTCCATGAATATCCATGAATGTCCATGAATCTCCATGAGTCTCCATGAATCTCCATGAATTTCCAAGAATCTCCATGAATGTCCATGAATGTCCTCCATGAATCTCCATGCATCTCCATGAATTTCCATGAATCTCCATGAACCTCCTCCATGAATCTCCACGAATCTCCATGAATCTCCACGAATCTCCATGAATCTCCATGAATCTCCATGGATCTCCATGAATCTCGTCCGTGAATCTCCATGAATCTCCTCCATGAATCTCCATGAATCTTCATGAATCTCTATGAATCTCCATGAATCTCCTCCATGACTCTCCTGTATGAATCTCCATGAATCTCCATGAATCTCCATGAATCTCCATGAATCTCCATGAATATCCTCCATGAATCTCCATGAATCTCCATGAATCTCCATGAATCTCCTCCATGAATCACCTCCATGAATCTCCATGAATCTCCATGAATGTCTATGAATCTCCATGACTCTCCATGAATCTCCTTGAATCTCCATGAATCTCCATAAATCTCCAAGAATCTCCGTGAATCTCCATGAATCTCCACGAATCTCCATGAATCTCCTCCATGAATCTCCATGAATCTCCAAGAATCTCCTCCATGAATCTCCAAGAAACTCCTCCATGAATCTCCATGAATCTCCATGAATCTCCATGTATCTCCATGAATCTCCTCCATGAATCTCCATGAATCTCCAAGAATCTCCTCCATGAATCTACATGAATCTCCATGAATCTCCATGAATCTCCTCGATGAATCTCCATGAATCTTCATGAATCTCATGATCCATGAATCTCTATGAAACTCCATGAATCTCCATGACTATCCTCCATGAATCTCCATGAATCTCCATGAATTTCCATGAATCTCCATGAATCTCCATGTATCTCCATGAATCTACATGAATCTCCATGAATCTCCATGAATCTCCTCGATGAATCTCCATGAATCTTAATGAAACTGCTGATCCATGAACCTCTATGAATCTCCATGAATCTCCATGAATATCCTCCATGAATCTTCATGAATCTCCATGAATCTCCATGAATCTCCATGAATCTCCATGAATATCCTCCATGAATCTCCATGAATCTCCATGAATCTCCATGAATCTCCTCCATGAATCTCCATGAATCTCCATGAATCTCCATGAATCTCCATGTATCTCCATGAATTTCCAAGAATCTCCATGAATGTCCATGAATGTCCTCCATGAATCTCCATGCATCTCCATGAATCTCCATGAATCTCCATGAACCTCCTCCATGAATCTCCACGAATCTCCATGAATCTCCACGAATCTCCATGAATCTCCATGAATCTCCATGGATCTCCATGAATCTCGTCCGTGAATCTCCATGAATCTCCTCCATGAATCTCCATGACTCTCCATGAATCTTCTTGAATCTCCATGAATCTCCATAAATCGCCATGAATCTCCATGAATCTCTATGAATCTCCATGAATCTCCATGAATCTCCTCCATGAATCTCCATGAATCTCCAAGATTCTCCTCCATGAATCTCCATGAATCTCCATGAATCTCCATGTATCTCCATGAATCTACATGAATCTCCATGAATCTCAATGAATCTCCTCGATGAATCTCCATGAATCTCCATGAATATCCATGAATCTCCATGAATCTCCATGAACCTCCATGTATCTCCATGAATCTACATGAATCTCCATGAATCTCCATGAATCTCCTCGATGAATCTCCATGAATCTTCATGAATCTCCTGATCCATGAACCTCTATGAATCTCCATGAATCTCCATGAATATCCTCCATGAATCTCCATGAATCTCCATGAATCTCCATGAATCTCCTCCATGAATCTCCTTCATCAATCTCCACGAATCTCCATGAATCTCCATGAATCTCTATGAATCTTCATGAATTTCCATGAATCTCCATGAACCCTCATGAACCTCCTCTCTAAATATCCATGAATCTCCATGAATCTTCATGAATCTCCATGAATCTCCATGAATCCCCACGAATCTCCATGAATCTCCATGAATCTCCATGGATCTCCATGAATCTCGTCCGTGAATCTCCATGAATCTCCTCCATGAATCTCCACGAATCTCCATGAATGTCCATGAATCTCCATGAATATCCTCCATGAATCTCCATGAATCTCCATGAATCTCCATGAATCTCCATGATATTCTGTATGAATCCTCATGAATCTCCATGGATCTCCATGCATCTCCATGAATCTCCATGAATCTCCATGAACCTCCTCCATGAATCTCCATGAATATCCATGAATGTCCATGAATCTCCATGAGTCTCCATGAATCTCCATGAATTTCCAAGAATCTCCATGAATGTCCATGAATGTCCTCCATGAATCTCCATGCATCTCCATGAATTTCCATGAATCTCCATGAACCTCCTCCATGAATCTCCACGAATCTCCATGAATCTCCACGAATCTCCATGAATCTCCATGAATCTCCATGGATCTCCATGAATCTCGTCCGTGAATCTCCATGAATCTCCTCCATGAATCTCCATGAATCTTCATGAATCTCTATGAATCTCCATGAATCTCCTCCATGACTCTCCTGTATGAATCTCCATGAATCTCCATGAATCTCCATGAATCTCCATGAATCTCCATGAATATCCTCCATGAATCTCCATGAATCTCCATGAATCTCCATGAATCTCCTCCATGAATCACCTCCATGAATCTCCATGAATCTCCATGAATCTCCATGAATCTCCTCCATGAAATACCTCCATGAATCTCCATGAATCTCCATGAATGTCTATGAATCTCCATGACTCTCCATGAATCTCCTTGAATCTCCATGAATCTCCATAAATCTCCAAGAATCTCCGTGAATCTCCATGAATCTCCACGAATCTCCATGAATCTCCTCCATGAATCTCCATGAATCTCCAAGAATCTCCTCCACGAATCTCCATGAATCTCCACGAATCTCCATGAATCTCCATGAATCTCCATGGATCTCCATGAATCTCGTCCGTGAATCTCCATGAATCTCCTCCATGAATCTCCATGAATCTTCATGAATCTCTATGAATCTCCATGAATCTCCTCCATGACTCTCCTGTATGAATCTCCATGAATCTCCATGAATCTCCATGAATCTCCATGAATCTCCATGAATATCCTCCATGAATCTCCATGAATCTCCATGAATCTCCATGAATCTCCTCCATGAATCACCTCCATGAATCTCCATGAATCTCCATGAATGTCTATGAATCTCCATGACTCTCCATGAATCTCCTTGAATCTCCATGAATCTCCATAAATCTCCAAGAATCTCCGTGAATCTCCATGAATCTCCACGAATCTCCATGAATCTCCTCCATGAATCTCCATGAATCTCCAAGAATCTCCTCCATGAATCTCCAAGAAACTCCTCCATGAATCTCCATGAATCTCCATGAATCTCCATGTATCTCCATGAATCTCCTCCATGAATCTCCATGAATCTCCAAGAATCTCCTCCATGAATCTACATGAATCTCCATGAATCTCCATGAATCTCCTCGATGAATCTCCATGAATCTTCATGAATCTCATGATCCATGAATCTCTATGAAACTCCATGAATCTCCATGACTATCCTCCATGAATCTCCATGAATCTCCATGAATTTCCATGAATCTCCATGAATCTCCATGTATCTCCATGAATCTACATGAATCTCCATGAATCTCCATGAATCTCCTCGATGAATCTCCATGAATCTTAATGAAACTGCTGATCCATGAACCTCTATGAATCTCCATGAATCTCCATGAATATCCTCCATGAATCTTCATGAATCTCCATGAATCTCCATGAATCTCCATGAATCTCCATGAATATCCTCCATGAATCTCCATGAATCTCCATGAATCTCCATGAATCTCCTCCATGAATCTCCATGAATCTCCATGAATCTCCATGAATCTCCATGTATCTCCATGAATTTCCAAGAATCTCCATGAATGTCCATGAATGTCCTCCATGAATCTCCATGCATCTCCATGAATCTCCATGAATCTCCATGAACCTCCTCCATGAATCTCCACGAATCTCCATGAATCTCCACGAATCTCCATGAATCTCCATGAATCTCCATGGATCTCCATGAATCTCGTCCGTGAATCTCCATGAATCTCCTCCATGAATCTCCATGACTCTCCATGAATCTTCTTGAATCTCCATGAATCTCCATAAATCGCCATGAATCTCCATGAATCTCTATGAATCTCCATGAATCTCCATGAATCTCCTCCATGAATCTCCATGAATCTCCAAGATTCTCCTCCATGAATCTCCATGAATCTCCATGAATCTCCATGTATCTCCATGAATCTACATGAATCTCCATGAATCTCAATGAATCTCCTCGATGAATCTCCATGAATCTCCATGAATATCCATGAATCTCCATGAATCTCCATGAACCTCCATGTATCTCCATGAATCTACATGAATCTCCATGAATCTCCATGAATCTCCTCGATGAATCTCCATGAATCTTCATGAATCTCCTGATCCATGAACCTCTATGAATCTCCATGAATCTCCATGAATATCCTCCATGAATCTCCATGAATCTCCATGAATCTCCATGAATCTCCTCCATGAATCTCCTTCATCAATCTCCACGAATCTCCATGAATCTCCATGAATCTCTATGAATCTTCATGAATTTCCATGAATCTCCATGAACCCTCATGAACCTCCTCTCTAAATATCCATGAATCTCCATGAATCTTCATGAATCTCCATGAATCTCCATGAATCCCCACGAATCTCCATGAATCTCCATGAATCTCCATGGATCTCCATGAATCTCGTCCGTGAATCTCCATGAATCTCCTCCATGAATCTCCACGAATCTCCATGAATGTCCATGAATCTCCATGAATATCCTCCATGAATCTCCATGAATCTCCATGAATCTCCATGAATCTCCATGATATTCTGTATGAATCCTCATGAATCTCCATGGATCTCCATGCATCTCCATGAATCTCCATGAATCTCCATGAACCTCCTCCATGAATCTCCATGAATCTCCATGAATCTCCATGAATGTCTATGAATCTCCATGACTCTCCATGAATCTCCTTGAATCTCCATGAATCTCCATAAATCTCCAAGAATCTCCGTGAATCTCCATGAATCTCCACGAATCTCCATGAATCTCCTCCATGAATCTCCATGAATCTCCAAGAATCTCCTCCATGAATCTCCAAGAATCTCCTCCATGAATCTCCATGAATCTCCATGAATCTCCATGTATCTCCATGAATCTCCTCCATGAATCTCCATGAATCTCCAAGAATCTCCTCCATGAATCTACATGAATCTCCATGAATCTCCATGAATCTCCTCGATGAATCTCCATGAATCTCCAAGATTCTCCTCCATGAATCTCCATGAATCTCCATGAATCTCCATGTATCTCCATGAATCTACATGAATCTCCATGAATCTCAATGAATCTCCTCGATGAATCTCCATGAATCTCCATGAATATCCATGAATCTCCATGAATCTCCATGAACCTCCATGTATCTCCATGAATCTACATGAATCTCCATGAATCTCCATGAATCTCCTCGATGAATCTCCATGAATCTTCATGAATCTCCTGATCCATGAACCTCTATGAATCTCCATGAATCTCCATGAATATCCTCCATGAATCTCCATGAATCTCCATGAATCTCCATGAATCTCCTCCATGAATCTCCTTCATCAATCTCCACGAATCTCCATGAATCTCCATGAATCTCTATGAATCTTCATGAATTTCCATGAATCTCCATGAACCCTCATGAACCTCCTCTCTAAATATCCATGAATCTCCATGAATCTTCATGAATCTCCATGAATCTCCATGAATCCCCACGAATCTCCATGAATCTCCATGAATCTCCATGGATCTCCATGAATCTCGTCCGTGAATCTCCATGAATCTACATGAATCTACATGAATCTCCATGAATCTCCATGAATCTCCTCGATGAATCTCCATGAATCTTAATGAAACTGCTGATCCATGAACCTCTATGAATCTCCATGAATCTCCATGAATATCCTCCATGAATCTTCATGAATCTCCATGAATCTCCATGAATCTCCATGAATCTCCATGAATATCCTCCATGAATCTCCATGAATCTCCATGAATCTCCATGAATCTCCTCCATGAATCTCCATGAATCTCCATGAATCTCCATGAATCTCCATGTATCTCCATGAATTTCCAAGAATCTCCATGAATGTCCATGAATGTCCTCCATGAATCTCCATGCATCTCCATGAATCTCCATGAATCTCCATGAACCTCCTCCATGAATCTCCACGAATCTCCATGAATCTCCACGAATCTCCATGAATCTCCATGAATCTCCATGGATCTCCATGAATCTCGTCCGTGAATCTCCATGAATCTCCTCCATGAATCTCCATGACTCTCCATGAATCTTCTTGAATCTCCATGAATCTCCATAAATCGCCATGAATCTCCATGAATCTCTATGAATCTCCATGAATCTCCATGAATCTCCTCCATGAATCTCCATGAATCTCCAAGATTCTCCTCCATGAATCTCCATGAATCTCCATGAATCTCCATGTATCTCCATGAATCTACATGAATCTCCATGAATCTCAATGAATCTCCTCGATGAATCTCCATGAATCTTCATGAATCTCCTGATCCATGAATCTCTATGAATCTCCATGAATCTCCATGAATATCCTCCATGAATCTCCATGAATCTCCATGAATCTCCATGAATCTCCATGATATCCTGTATGAATCTTCATGAATCTCCATGAATCTCCATGCATCTCCATGAATCTCCATGAATCTCCATGAACCTCCTCCATGAATCTCCATGAATCTCCATGAGTATCCATGAATCTCCATGAATCTCCATGAATCTCCATGTATCTCCATGAATTTCCAAGAATCTCCATGAATGTCCATGAATGTCCTCCATGAATCTCCATGCATCTCCATGAATCTCCATGAATCTCCATGAACCTCCTCCATGAATCTCCACGAATCTCCATGAATCTCCACGAATCTCCATGAATCTCCATGAATCTCCATGGATCTCCATGAATCTCGTCCGTGAATCTCCATGAATCTCCTCCATGAATCTCCATGACTCTCCATGAATCTTCTTGAATCTCCATGAATCTCCATAAATCGCCATGAATCTCCATGAATCTCTATGAATCTCCATGAATCTCCATGAATCTCCTCCATGAATCTCCATGAATCTCCAAGATTCTCCTCCATGAATCTCCATGAATCTCCATGAATCTCCATGTATCTCCATGAATCTACATGAATCTCCATGAATCTCAATGAATCTCCTCGATGAATCTCCATGAATCTTCATGAATCTCCTGATCCATGAATCTCTATGAATCTCCATGAATCTCCATGAATATCCTCCATGAATCTCCATGAATCTCCATGAATCTCCATGAATCTCCATGATATCCTGTATGAATCTTCATGAATCTCCATGAATCTCCATGCATCTCCATGAATCTCCATGAATCTCCATGAACCTCCTCCATGAATCTCCATGAATCTCCATGAGTATCCATGAATCTCCATGAATCTCCATGAATCTCCATGTATCTCCATGAATTTCCAAGAATCGCCATGAATGTCCATGAATGTCCTCCATGAATCTCCATGCATCTCCATGAATCTACATGAATCTCCATGAATCTCCATGAATCTCCTCCATGAATCTCCATAAATCACCATGAATCTCCTTCATCAATCTCCATGAATCTCCATGAATCTCCATGAATATCCATGAATATCCATGAATCTCCATGTATCTCCATGTATCTCCATGAATCTCCTCCATGAATCTTCATGAATCTCCATGAATCTCCATGCATCTCCATGAATCTCCATGAATCTCCATGAACCTCCTCCATGCATCTCCATGAATCTCCATGAATATCCTCCATGAATCTCCATGAATCTCCTTCATCAATCTCCACGAATCTCCATGAATCTACATGAATCTCCATGAATCTCCATGAATATCCTCCATGAATCTCCATGAATCTCCATGAATCTCCATGAATCTCCATGAATATCCATGAATATCCATGAATCTCCATGTATCTCCATGAATCTCCATGAATCTACATGAATCTCCATGAATCTCCATGAATCTCCATGAATCTCCATGAATATCCATGAATCTCCATGAATATCCATGAATCTTCATGAATCTCCTCCATGAATCTTCATGAATCTCCATGCATCTCCATGAATCTCCATGAATCTCCATGAACCTCCATGAATCTACATGAATCTCCATGAATCTCCATGAATCTCCATGAATCTCCATGAATATCCATGAATATCCATGAATCTCCATGTATCTCCATGTATCTCCATGAATCTCCATGAATCTCCATGAATCTACATGAATCTCCATGAATCTCCATGAATCTCCTCCATGAATCTCCATAAATCACCATGAATCTCCATGATATCCTGTATGAATCTTCATGAATCTCCATGAATCTCCATGCATCTCCATGAATCTCCATGAATCTCCATGACCCTCCTCCATGAATCTCCATGAATCTCCATGAATATCCATGAATCTCCATGAATCTCCATGAATATCCATGAATCTCCATGAATCTCCATGAATCTCCATGTATTTCCATGAATCTACATGAATCTCCATGAATCTCCATGAATCTCCATGAATCTCCTCCACGAATCTCCATAAATCACCATGAATCTCCTTCATCAATCTCCACGAATCTCCATGAATCTCCATGAATCTCCATGAATCTCCATGAATCTCCATGAATCTCCATGATATCCGGTATGAATCTTCATGAATCTCCATGAATCTCCATGCATCTCCATGAATCTCCGTGAATCTCCATGAACCTCCTCCATGAATCTCCATGAATCTCCATGAATATCCATGAACCTCCTCCATGAATCTCCATGAATCTCCATGAATCTCCATGAATCTCCATGTATCTCCATGAATCTACATGAATCTCCATGATATCCTGTATGAATCTTCATGAATCTCCATAAATCACCATGAATCTCCATGATATCCTGTATGAATCTTCATGAATCTCCATGAATCTCCATGCATCTCCATGAATCTCCATGAATCTCCATGACCCTCCTCCATGAATCTCCATGAATCTCCATGAATATCCATGAATCTCCATGAATCTCCATGAATATCCATGAATCTCCATGAATCTCCATGAATCTCCATGTATTTCCATGAATCTACATGAATCTCCATGAATCTCCATGAATCTCCATGAATCTCCTCCACGAATCTCCATAAATCACCATGAATCTCCTTCATCAATCTCCACGAATCTCCATGAATCTCCATGAATCTCCATGAATCTCCATGAATCTCCATGAATCTCCATGAATCTCCATGATATCCGGTATGAATCTTCATGAATCTCCATGAATCTCCATGCATCTCCATGAATCTCCATGAATCTCCATGAACCTCCTCCATGAATCTCCATGAATCTCCATGAATATCCATGAACCTCCTCCATGAATCTCCATGAATCTCCATGAATCTCCATGAATCTCCTTCATCAATCTCCACGAATCTCCATGAATCTACATGAATCTCCATGAATCTCCATGAATCTCCATGAATCTCCATGAATATCCATGAATATCCATGAATCTCCATGTATCTCCATGTATCTCCATGAATATCCATGAATCTTCATGAATCTCCTCCATGAATCTCCTCCATGAATCTTCATGAATCTCCATGAATCTCCATGCATCTCCATGAATCTCCATGAATCTCCATGAAGCTCCTCCATGAATCTCCATGAATCTCCATTAATATCCTCCATGAATCTCCATGAATCTCCATGAATCTCCATGTATCTCCATGAATCTACATGAATCTTCATGAATCTCCATGAATCTCCACCATGAATCTCCATGAATCACCATGAATCTCCTTCATCAATCTCCACGAATCTCCATGAATCTCCATGAATCTCCATGAATCTCCATGAATATCCATGAATATCCATTAATCTCCATGTATCTCCATGAATCTCCATGAATATCCATGAATCTTCATGAATCTCCTCCATGAATCTGCATGAATCTCCATGAATCTCCATGCATCTCCATGAATCTCCATGAATCTCCATGAACCTCCTCCATGAATCTCCATGAATCTCCATGAATATCCTCCATGAATCTCCATGAATCTCCATGAATATCCATGAATATCCATGAATCTCCATGTATCTCCATGAATCTCCATGAATATCCATGAATCTTCATGAATCTCCTCCATGAATCTTCATGAATCTCCATGCATCTCCATGTATCTCCATGTATCTCCATGAATCTCCATGAATATCCATGAATCTTCATGAATCTCCTCCATGAATCTTCATGAATCTCCATGAATCTCCATGCATCTCCATGAATCTCCATGAATCTCCATGAACCTCCACCATGAATCTCCATGAATCTCCATGAATATCCTCCATGAATCTCCATGAATCTCCATGAATATCCATGAATATCCATGAATCTCCATGTATCTCCATGAATCTCCATGAATATCCATGAATCTTCATGAATCTCCTCCATGAATCTTCATGAATCTCCATGAATCTCCATGCATCTCCATGAATCTCCATGAATCTCCATGAACCTCCTCCATGAATCTCCATGAATCTCCATGAATATCCTCCATGAATCTCCATGAATCTCCATGAATCTCTATGTATCTCCATGAATCTACATGAATCTCCATGAATCTCCATGAATCTCCTCCATGAATCTCCATAAATCACCATGAATCTCCATGATATCCTGTATGAATCTTCATGAATCTCCATGAATCTCCATGCATCTCCATGAATCTCCATGAATCTCCACGACCCTCCTCCATGAATCTCCATGAATCTCCATGAATATCCATGAATCTCCATGAATCTCCATGAATATCCATGAATCTCCATGAATCTCCATGTATCTCCATGAATCTCCATGAATATCCATGAATCTTCATGAATCTCCTCCATGAATCTTCATGAATCTCCATGCATCTCCATGTATCTCCATGAATATCCATGAATCTTCATGAATCTCCTCCATGAATCTTCATGAATCTCCATGCATCTCCATGAATCTCCATGTATCTCCATGAATCTCCATGAATATCCATGAATCTCCATGAATATCCATGAATATCCATGAATCTCCATGTATCTCCATGAATCTCCATGAATATCCATGAATCTTCATGAATCTCCTCCATGAATCTTCATGAATCTCCATGCATCTCCATGTATCTCCATGTATCTCCATGCATCTCCATGAATCTCCATGAATCTCCACGACCCTCCTCCATGAATCTTCATGAATCTCCTCCATGAATCTTCATGAATCTCCATGAATCTCCATGCATCTCCATGAATCTCCATGAATCTCCATGAACCTCCATGAATCTACATGAATCTCCATGAATCTCCATGAATCTCCATGAATCTCCATGAATATCCATGAATATCCATGAATCTCCATGTATCTCCATGTATCTCCATGAATCTCCATGAATCTCCATGAATCTACATGAATCTCCATGAATCTCCATGAATCTCCTCCATGAATCTCCATAAATCACCATGAATCTCCATGATATCCTGTATGAATCTTCATGAATCTCCATGAATCTCCATGCATCTCCATGAATCTCCATGAATCTCCATGACCCTCCTCCATGAATCTCCATGAATCTCCATGAATATCCATGAATCTCCATGAATCTCCATGAATATCCATGAATCTCCATGAATCTCCATGAATCTCCATGTATTTCCATGAATCTACATGAATCTCCATGAATCTCCATGAATCTCCATGAATCTCCTCCACGAATCTCCATAAATCACCATGAATCTCCTTCATCAATCTCCACGAATCTCCATGAATCTCCATGAATCTCCATGAATCTCCATGAATCTCCATGAATCTCCATGATATCCGGTATGAATCTTCATGAATCTCCATGAATCTCCATGCATCTCCATGAATCTCCGTGAATCTCCATGAACCTCCTCCATGAATCTCCATGAATCTCCATGAATATCCATGAACCTCCTCCATGAATCTCCATGAATCTCCATGAATCTCCATGAATCTCCATGTATCTCCATGAATCTACATGAATCTCCATGATATCCTGTATGAATCTTCATGAATCTCCATAAATCACCATGAATCTCCATGATATCCTGTATGAATCTTCATGAATCTCCATGAATCTCCATGCATCTCCATGAATCTCCATGAATCTCCATGACCCTCCTCCATGAATCTCCATGAATCTCCATGAATATCCATGAATCTCCATGAATCTCCATGAATATCCATGAATCTCCATGAATCTCCATGAATCTCCATGTATTTCCATGAATCTACATGAATCTCCATGAATCTCCATGAATCTCCATGAATCTCCTCCACGAATCTCCATAAATCACCATGAATCTCCTTCATCAATCTCCACGAATCTCCATGAATCTCCATGAATCTCCATGAATCTCCATGAATCTCCATGAATCTCCATGAATCTCCATGATATCCGGTATGAATCTTCATGAATCTCCATGAATCTCCATGCATCTCCATGAATCTCCATGAATCTCCATGAACCTCCTCCATGAATCTCCATGAATCTCCATGAATATCCATGAACCTCCTCCATGAATCTCCATGAATCTCCATGAATCTCCATGAATCTCCTTCATCAATCTCCACGAATCTCCATGAATCTACATGAATCTCCATGAATCTCCATGAATCTCCATGAATCTCCATGAATATCCATGAATATCCATGAATCTCCATGTATCTCCATGTATCTCCATGAATATCCATGAATCTTCATGAATCTCCTCCATGAATCTCCTCCATGAATCTTCATGAATCTCCATGAATCTCCATGCATCTCCATGAATCTCCATGAATCTCCATGAAGCTCCTCCATGAATCTCCATGAATCTCCATTAATATCCTCCATGAATCTCCATGAATCTCCATGAATCTCCATGTATCTCCATGAATCTACATGAATCTTCATGAATCTCCATGAATCTCCACCATGAATCTCCATGAATCACCATGAATCTCCTTCATCAATCTCCACGAATCTCCATGAATCTCCATGAATCTCCATGAATCTCCATGAATATCCATGAATATCCATTAATCTCCATGTATCTCCATGAATCTCCATGAATATCCATGAATCTTCATGAATCTCCTCCATGAATCTGCATGAATCTCCATGAATCTCCATGCATCTCCATGAATCTCCATGAATCTCCATGAACCTCCTCCATGAATCTCCATGAATCTCCATGAATATCCTCCATGAATCTCCATGAATCTCCATGAATATCCATGAATATCCATGAATCTCCATGTATCTCCATGAATCTCCATGAATATCCATGAATCTTCATGAATCTCCTCCATGAATCTTCATGAATCTCCATGCATCTCCATGTATCTCCATGTATCTCCATGAATCTCCATGAATATCCATGAATCTTCATGAATCTCCTCCATGAATCTTCATGAATCTCCATGAATCTCCATGCATCTCCATGAATCTCCATGAATCTCCATGAACCTCCACCATGAATCTCCATGAATCTCCATGAATATCCTCCATGAATCTCCATGAATCTCCATGAATATCCATGAATATCCATGAATCTCCATGTATCTCCATGAATCTCCATGAATATCCATGAATCTTCATGAATCTCCTCCATGAATCTTCATGAATCTCCATGAATCTCCATGCATCTCCATGAATCTCCATGAATCTCCATGAACCTCCTCCATGAATCTCCATGAATCTCCATGAATATCCTCCATGAATCTCCATGAATCTCCATGAATCTCTATGTATCTCCATGAATCTACATGAATCTCCATGAATCTCCATGAATCTCCTCCATGAATCTCCATAAATCACCATGAATCTCCATGATATCCTGTATGAATCTTCATGAATCTCCATGAATCTCCATGCATCTCCATGAATCTCCATGAATCTCCACGACCCTCCTCCATGAATCTCCATGAATCTCCATGAATATCCATGAATCTCCATGAATCTCCATGAATATCCATGAATCTCCATGAATCTCCATGAATCTCCATGTATCTCCATGAATCTACATGTATCTCTATGAATCTACATGAATCTCCATGAATCTCCATGAATCTCCTCCATAAATCACCATGAATCTCCTTCATCAATCTCCACGAATCTCCATGAATCTCCATGAATCTCCACGAATCGCCATGACTCTACATGAATCTCCATGAATCTCCATGAATCTCCATGAATCTCCATGAATATCCATGAATATCCATGAATCTCCATGTATCTCCATGAATCTACATGAATCTCCATGAATCTCCATGAATATCCTCCATGAATCTCCATGTATCTCCATGAATCTCCATGAATCTCCATGAATCTACATGAATCTCCATGAATCTCCATGAATCTCCTCCATGAATCTCCATAAATCACCATGAATCTCCATGATATCCTGTATGAATCTTCATGAATCTCCATGAATCTCCATGCATCTCCATGAATCTCCATGAATCTCCATGACCCTCCTCCATGAATCTCCATGAATCTCCATGAATATCCATGAATCTCCATGAATCTCCATGAATATCCATGAATCTCCATGAATCTCCATGAATCTCCATGAATATCCATGAATATCCATGAATCTCCATGTATCTCCATGAATCTCCATGAATCTACATGAATCTCCATGAATCTCCATGAATCTCCATGAATCTCCATGAATATCCATGAATCTCCATGAATATCCATGAATCTTCATGAATCTCCTCCATGAATCTTCATGAATCTCCATGAATCTCCATGCATCTCCATGAATCTCCATGAATCTCCATGAACCTCCTCCATGAATCTCCATGAATCTACATGAATCTCCATGAATCTCCATGAATCTCCATGAATCTCCATGAATCTCCATGCATCTCCATGAATCTCCATGAATCTCCACGACCCTCCTCCATGAATCTCCATGAATCTCCATGAATATCCATGAATCTCCATGAATCTCCATGAATATCCATGAATCTCCATGACTCTCCATGAATCTCCATGTATCTCCATGAATCTACATGAATCTCCATGAATCTCCATGAATCTCCTCCACGAATCTCCATAAATCACCATGAATCTCCTTCATCAATCTCCACGAATCTCCATGAATCTCCATGAATCTCCATGAATCTCCATGAATCTCTATGAATCTCCATGAATCTCCATGAATCTCCATGAATCACCATGATATCCGGTATGAATCTTCATGAATCTCCATGAACCTCCATGCATCTCCATGAATCTCCATGAATCTCCATGAACCTCCTCCATGAATCTCCATGAATCTCCATGAATCTCCATGAATCTCCTTCATCAATCTCCACGAATCTCCATGAATCTACATGAATCTCCATGAATCTCCATGAATCTCCATGAATCTCCATGAATATCCATGAATATCCATGAATCTCCATGAATCTCCATGAATCTCCATGAATATCCATGAATATCCATGAATCTCCATGTATCTCCATGAATCTCCATGAATCTACATGAATCTCCATGAATCTCCATGAATCTCCATGAATCTCCATGAATATCCATGAATCTCCATGAATATCCATGAATCTTCATGAATCTCCTCCATGAATCTTCATGAATCTCCATGAATCTCCATGCATCTCCATGAATCTCCATGAATCTCCATGAACCTCCTCCATGAATCTCCATGAATCTACATGAATCTCCATGAATCTCCATGAATCTCCATGAATCTCCATGAATCTCCATGCATCTCCATGAATCTCCATGAATCTCCACGACCCTCCTCCATGAATCTCCATGAATCTCCATGAATATCCATGAATCTCCATGAATCTCCATGAATATCCATGAATCTCCATGACTCTCCATGAATCTCCATGTATCTCCATGAATCTACATGAATCTCCATGAATCTCCATGAATCTCCTCCACGAATCTCCATAAATCACCATGAATCTCCTTCATCAATCTCCACGAATCTCCATGAATCTCCATGAATCTCCATGAATCTCCATGAATCTCCATGAATCTCCATGAATCTCCATGAATCTCCATGAATCACCATGATATCCGGTATGAATCTTCATGAATCTCCATGAACCTCCATGCATCTCCATGAATCTCCATGAATCTCCATGAACCTCCTCCATGAATCTCCATGAATCTCCATGAATCTCCATGAATCTCCTTCATCAATCTCCACGAATCTCCATGAATCTACATGAATCTCCATGAATCTCCATGAATCTCCATGAATCTCCATGAATATCCATGAATATCCATGAATCTCCATGTATCTCCATGTATCTCCATGAATATCCATGAATCTTCATGAATCTCCTCCATGAATCTCCTCCATGAATCTTCATGAATCTCCATGAATCTCCATGCATCTCCATGAATCTCCATGAATCTCCATGAAGCTCCTCCATGAATCTCCATGAATCTCCATTAATATCCTCCATGAATCTCCATGAATCTCCATGAATCTCCATGTATCTCCATGAATCTACATGAATCTTCATGAATCTCCATGAATCTCCTCCATGAATCTCCATGAATCACCATGAATCTCCTTCATCAATCTCCACGAATCTCCATGAATCTCCATGAATCTCCATGAATCTCCATGAATATCCATGAATATCCATTAATCTCCATGTATCTCCATGAATCTCCATGAATATCCATGAATCTTCATGAATCTCCTCCATGAATCTTCATGAATCTCCATGAATCTCCATGCATCTCCATGAATCTCCATGAATCTCCATGAACCTCCTCCATGAATCTCCATGAATCTCCATGAATATCCATGAACCTCCTCCATGAATCTCCATGAATCTCCATGAATCTCCATGAATCTCCTTCATCAATCTCCACGAATCTCCATGAATCTACATGAATCTCCATGAATCTCCATGAATCTCCATGAATCTCCATGAATATCCATGAATATCCATGAATCTCCATGTATCTCCATGTATCTCCATGATTCTCCATGAATATCCATGAATCTTCATGAATCTCCTCCATGAATCTTCATGAATCTCCATGAATCTCCATGCATCTCCATGAATCTCCATGAATCTCCATGAACCTCCTCCATGAATCTCCATGAATCTCCATGAATATCCTCCATGAATCTCCATGAATCTCCATGAATATCCATGAATATCCATGAATCTCCATGTATCTCCATGAATCTCCATGAATATCCATGAATCTTCATGAATCTCCTCCATGAATCTTCATGAATCTCCATGAATCTCCATGCATCTCCATGAATCTCCATGAATCTCCATGAACCTCCTCCATGAATCTCCATGAATCTCCATGAATATCCTCCATGAATCTCCATGAATCTCCATGAATCTCCATGAATCTCCTTCATCAATCTCCACGAATCTCCATGAATCTACATGAATCTCCATGAATCTCCATGAATCTCCATGAATCTCCATGAATATCCATGAATCTCCATGAATATCCATGAATCTTCATGAATCTCCTCCATGAATCTTCATGAATCCCATGAATCTCCATGCATCTCCATGAATCTCCATGAATCTCCATGAACCTCCTCCATGAATCTCCATGAATCTCCATGAATCTCCATGAATCTCCATGAATATCCATGAATATCCATGAATCTCCATGTATCTCCATGTATCTCCATGAATCTCCATGAATCTCCATGAATCTCCATGTATCTCCATGAATCTACATGAATCTCCATGAATCTCCATGAATCTCCTCCATGAACCTCCATAAATCACCATGAATCTCCATGATATCCTGTATGAATCTCCATGAATCTCCATGCATCTCCATGAATCTCCATGAATCTCCATGACCCTCCTCCATGAATCTCCATGAATCTCCATGAATATCCATGAATCTCCATGAATCTCCATGAATATCCATGAATCTCCATGAATCTCCATGAATCTCCATGTATCTCCATGAATCTACATGAATCTCCATGAATCTCCATGAATCTCCTCCACGAATCTCCATAAATCACCATGAATCTCCTTCTTCAATCTCCACGAATCTCCATGAATCTCCATGAATCTCCATGAATCTCCATGAATCTCCATGAATCTCCATGAATCTCCATGAATCTCCATGATATCCGGTATGAATCTTCATGAATCTCCATGAATCTCCATGCATCTCCATGAATCTCCATGAATCTCCATGAACCTCCTCCATGAATCTCCATGAATCTCCATGAATATCCATGAACCTCCTCCATGAATCTCCATGAATCTCCATGAATCTCCTTCATCAATCTCCACGAATCTCCATGAATCTACATGAATCTCCATGAATCTCTATGAATCTCCATGAATCTCCATGAATATCCATGAATATCCATTAATCTCCATGTATCTCCATGAATCTCCATGAATATGCATGAATCTTCATGAATCTCCTCCATGAATCTTCATGAATCTCCATGAATCTCCATGCATCTCCATGAATCTCCATGAACCTCCTCCATGAATCTCCATGAATCTCCATGAATCTCCATGAATCTCCATGAATCTCCATGAATCTCCATGAATCTCCATGATATCCGGTATGAATCTTCATGAATCTCCATGAATCTCCATGCATCTCCATGAATCTCCATGAATCTCCATGAACCTCCTCCATGAATCTCCATGAATCTCCATGAATCTCCATGAATCTCCTTCATCAATCTCCACGAATCTCCATGAATCTACATGAATCTCCATGAATCTCCATGAATCTCCATGAATCTCCATGAATATCCATGAATATCCATGAATCTCCATGTATCTCCATGTATCGCCATGAATATCCATGAATCTTCATGAATCTCCTCCATGAATCTCCTCCATGAATCTTCATGAATCTCCATGAATCTCCATGCATCTCCATGAATCTCCATGAATCTCCATGAAGCTCCTCCATGAATCTCCATGAATCTCCATTAATATCCTCCATGAATCTCCATGAATCTCCATGAATCTCCATGTATCTCCATGAATCTACATGAATCTTCATGAATCTCCATGAATCTCCTCCATGAATCTCCATGAATCACCATGAATCTCCTTCATCAATCTCCACGAATCTCCATGAATCTCCATGAATCTCCATGAATCTCCATGAATATCCATGAATATCCATTAATCTCCATGTATCTCCATGAATCTCCATGAATATCCATGAATCTTCATGAATCTCCTCCATGAATCTTCATGAATCTCCATGAATCTCCATGCATCTCCATGAATCTCCATGAATCTCCATGAACCTCCTCCATGAATCTCCATGAATCTCCATGAATATCCATGAACCTCCTCCATGAATCTCCATGAATCTCCATGAATCTCCATGAATCTCCTTCATCAATCTCCACGAATCTCCATGAATCTACATGAATCTCCATGAATCTCCATGAATCTCCATGAATCTCCATGAATATCCATGAATATCCATGAATCTCCATGTATCTCCATGTATCTCCATGATTCTCCATGAATATCCATGAATCTTCATGAATCTCCTCCATGAATCTTCATGAATCTCCATGAATCTCCATGCATCTCCATGAATCTCCATGAATCTCCATGAACCTCCTCCATGAATCTCCATGAATCTCCATGAATATCCTCCATGAATCTCCATGAATATCCATGAATATCCATGAATCTCCATGTATCTCCATGAATCTCCATGAATATCCATGAATCTTCATGAATCTCCTCCATGAATCTTCATGAATCTCCATGAATCTCCATGCATCTCCATCAATCTCCATGAATCTCCATGAACCTCCTCCATGAATCTCCATGAATCTCCATGAATATCCTCCATGAATCTCCATGAATCTCCATGAATCTCCATGAATCTCCTTCATCAATCTCCACGAATCTCCATGAATCTACATGAATCTCCATGAATCTCCATGAATCTCCATGAATCTCCATGAATATCCATGAATCTCCATGAATATCCATGAATCTTCATGAATCTCCTCCATGAATCTTCATGAATCCCATGAATCTCCATGCATCTCCATGAATCTCCATGAATCTCCATGAACCTCCTCCATGAATCTCCATGAATCTACATGAATCTCCATGAATCTCCATGAATCTCCATGAATCTCCATGAATATCCATGAATATCCATGAATCTCCATGTATCTCCATGTATCTCCATGAATCTCCATGAATCTCCATGAATCTCCATGTATCTCCATGAATCTACATGAATCTCCATGAATCTCCATGAATCTCCTCCATGAACCTCCATAAATCACCATGAATCTCCATGATATCCTGTATGAATCTTCATGAATCTCCATGAATCTCCATGCATCTCCATGAATCTCCATGAATCTCCATGAACCTCCTCCATGAATCTCCATGAATCTCCATGAATATCCATGAATCTCCATGAATCTCCATGAATATCCATGAATCTCCATGAATCTCCATGAATCTCCATGTATCTCCATGAATCTACATGAATCTCCATGAATCTCCATGAATCTCCTCCACGAATCTCCATAAATCACCATGAATCTCCTTCATCAATCTCCACGAATCTCCATGAATCTCCATGAATCTCCATGAATCTCCATGAATCTCCATGAATCTCCATGAATCTCCATGAATCTCCATGATATCCGGTATGAATCTTCATGAATCTCCATGAATCTCCATGCTTCTCCATGAATCTCCATGAATCTCCATGAACCTCCTCCATGAATCTCCATGAATCTCCATGAATATCCATGAACCTCCTCCATGAATCTCCATGAATCTCCTTCATCAATCTCCACGAATCTCCATGAATCTACATGAATCTCCATGAATCTCTATGAATCTCCATGAATCTCCATGAATATCCATGAATATCCATTAATCTCCATGTATCTCCATGAATCTCCATGAATATGCATGAATCTTCATGAATCTCCTCCATGAATCTTCATGAATCTCCATGAATCTCCATGCATCTCCATGAATCTCCATGAACCTCCTCCATGAATCTCCATGAATCTCCATGAATATCCATGAACCTCCTCCATGAATCTCCATGAATCTCCATGAATCTCCTTCATCAATCTCCGCGAATCTCCATGAATCTACATGAATCTCCATGAATCTCCATGCATCTACATGAATCTCCATGAATCTCCATGAACCTCCTCCATGAATCTCCATGAATCTCCATGAATATCCTCCATGAATCTCCATGAATCTCCATGAATATCCATGAATATCCATGAATCTCCATGTATCTCCATGAATCTCCATGAATATCCATGAATCTTCATGAATCTCCTCCATGAATCTTCATGAATCTCCATACATCTCCATGAATCTCCATGAATCTCCATGAACCTCCTCCATGAATCTCCATGAATCTCCATGAATATCCTCCATGAATCTCCATGAATCTCCATGAATCTCCATGAATCTCCTTCATCAATCTCCACGAATCTCCATGAATCTACATGAATCTCCATGAATCTCCATGAATCTCCATGAATCTCCATGAATATCCATGAATCTCCATGTATCTCCATGAATCTACATGAATCTCCATGAATCTCCATGAATCTCCATGAATCTCCATGATATCCTGTATGAATCTTCATGAATCTCCATGAATCTCCATGCATCTCCATGAATCTCCATGAATCTTCATGAACCTCCTCCATGAATCTCCATGAATCTCCATGAATATCCATGAATCTCCATGAATCTCCATGAATCTCCATGTATCTCCATGAATCTACATGAATCTCCATGAATCTCCATGAATCTCCTCCATGAATCTCCATAAATCACCATGAATCTCCTTCATCAATCTCCATGAATCTCCATGAATATCCTCCATGAATCTCCATGAATCTCCATGAATCTCCATGTATCTCCATGAATCTCCATGAATCTCCATGAATCTCCATGGATCTCCTCCATGAATCTCCATGAATCTCCTTCATCAATCTCCACGAATCTCCATGAATCTACATGAATCTCCATGAATCTCCATGAATCTCCATGAATCTCCATGAATATCCATGAATATCCATGAATCTCCATGTATCTCCATGTATCTCCATGAATCTCCATGAATATCCATGAATCTTCATGAATCTCCTCCATGAATCTTCATGAATCTCCATGAATCTCCATGCATCTCCATGAATCTCCATGAATCTCCATGAACCTCCTCCATGAATCTCCATGAATCTCCATGAATATCCTCCATGAATCTCCATGAATCTCCATGAATCTCCATGTATCTCCATGAATCTACATGAATCTCCATGAATCTCCATGAATCTCCTCCATGAATCTCCATGAATCACCATGAATCTCCTTCATCAATCTCCACGAATCTCCATGAATCTCCATGAATCTCCATGAATCTCCATGAATATCCATGAATATCCCTGAATCTCCATGTATCTCCATGAATCTCCATGAATATCCATGAATCTTCATGAATCTCCTCCATGAATCTTCATGAATCTCCATGAATCTCCATGCATCTCCATGAATCTCCATGAATCTCCTTCATCAATCTCCACGAATCTCCATGAATCTACATGAATCTCCATGAATCTCCATGAATCTCCATGAATCTCCATGAATATCCATGAATCTCCATGTATCTCCATGTATCTCCATGAATCTCCATGAATCTCCATGAATCTCCATGTATCTCCATGAATCTACATGAATCTCCATGACTCTCCATGAATCTCCTCCATGAATCTCCATAAATCACCATGAATCTCCATGATATCCTGTATGAATCTTCATGAATCTCCATGAATCTCCATGCATCTCCATGAATCTCCATGAATCTCCATGACCCTCCTCCATGAATCTCCATGAATCTCCATGAATATCCATGAATCTCCATGAATCTCCATGAATACCCATGAATCTCCATGAATCTCCATGAATCTCCATGTATCTCCATGAATCTACATGAATCTCCATGAATCTCCATGAATCTCCTCCATGAATCTCCATAAATCACCATGAATCTCCTTCATCAATCTCCAAGAATCTCCATGAATCTCCATGAATCTCCATGAATCTCCATGAATCTCCATGAACCTCCTTCATGAATCTCCATGAATCTCCATGCATATCCATGAACCTCCTCCATGAATCACCATGAATCTCCTTCATCAATCTCCACGAATCTCCATGAATCTCCATGAATCTCCATGAATCTCCTTCATCAATCTCCACGAATCTCCATGAATCTACATGAATCTCCATGAATCTCCATGAATCTCCATGAATCTCCATGAATATCCATGAATCTCCATGAATATCCATGAATCTTCATGAATCTCCTCCATGAATCTTCATGAATCTCCATGAATCTCCATGCATCTCCATGAATCTCCATGAATCTCCATGAACCTCCTCCATGAATCTCCATGAATCTCCATGAATATCCTCCATGAATCTCCATGAATCTCCATGAATCTCCATGAATCTCCTTCATCAATCTCCACGAATCTCCATGAATCTACATGAATCTCCATGAATCTCCATGAATCTCCATGAATCTCCATGAATCTCCATGTATCTCCATGCATCTCCATGAATCTCCATGAATCTCCATGACCCTCCTCCATGAATCTCCATGAATCTCCATGAATATCCATGAATCTCCATGAATCTCCATGAATACCCATGAATCTCCATGAATCTCCATGAATCTCCATGTATCTCCATGAATCTACATGAATCTCCATGAATCTCCATGAATCTCCTCCATGAATCTCCATAAATCACCATGAATCTCCTTCATCAATCTCCAAGAATCTCCATGAATCTCCATGAATCTCCATGAATCTCCATGAATCTCCATGAACCTCCTTCATGAATCTCCATGAATCTCCATGAATATCCATGAACCTCCTCCATGAATCTCCATGAATCTCCTTCATCAATCTCCACGAATCTCCATGAATCTCCATGAATCTCCATGAATCTCCTTCATCAATCTCCACGAATCTCCATGAATCTACATGAATCTCCATGAATCTCCATGTATATCCATGAATCTCCATGAATATCCATGAATCTTCATGATTCTCCTCCATGAATCTTCATGAATCTCCATGAATCTCCATGAATATCCATGAATCTCCATGAATCTTCATGAATCTCCATGAATCTCCATGCATCTCCATGAATCTCCATGAATCTCCATGACCCTCCTCCATGAATCTCCATGAATCTCCATGAATATCCATGAATCTCCATGAATCTCCATGAATATCCATGAATCTCCATGAATCTCCATGAATCTCCATGAACCTCCTCCATGAATCTCCATGAATCTCCATGAATATCCATGAACCTCCTCCATGAATCTCCATGAATCTCCATGAATCTCCATGAATCTCCTTCATCAATCTCCACGAATCTCCATGAATCTACATGAATCTCCATGAATCTCCATGAATCTCCATGAATCTCCATGAATCTCCATGAATATCCATGAATATCCATGAATCTCCATGTATCTCCATGTATCTCCATGAATATCCATGAATATTCATGAATCTCCTCCATGAATCTCCTCCATGAATCTTCATGAATCTCCATGAATCTCCATGCATCTCCATGAATCTCCATGAATCTCCATGAAGCTCCTCCATGAATCTCCATGAATCTCCATGAATATCCTCCATGAATCTCCATGAATCTCCATGAATCTCCATGTATCTCCATGAATCTACATGAATCTCCATGAATCTCCTCCATGAATCTCCATGAATCACCATGAATATCCATGAATATCCATGAATCTCCATGTATCTCCATGAATCTCCATGAATATCCATGAATCTTCATGAATCTCCTCCATGAATCTTCATGAATCTCCATGAATCTCCATGCATCTCCATGAATCTCCATGAATCTCCATGAACCTCCTCCATGAATCTCCATGAATCTCCATGAACCTCCTCCATGAATCTCCTTCATCAATCTCCACGAATCTCCATGAATCTCCATGAATCTCCATGAATCTCCATGAATATCCATGAATATCCATGAATCTCCATGTATCTCCATGTATCTCCATGAATCTCCATGAATATCCATGAATCTTCATGAATCTCCTCCATGAATCTTCATGAATCTCCATGAATCTCCATGCATCTCCATGAATCTCCATGAATCTCCATGAACCTCCTCCATGAATCTCCATGAATCTCCATGAATATCCTCCATGAATCTCCATGAATCTCCATGAATCTCCATGTATCTCCATGAATCTACATGAATCTCTATGAATCTCCATGAATCTCCTCCATGAATCTCCATGAATCACCATGAATCTCCTTCATCAATCTCCACGAATCTCCATGAACCTCCATGAATCTCCATGAATCTCCATGAATATCCATGAATATCCATGAATCTCCATGTATCTCCATGAATCTCCATGAATATCCATGAATCTTCATGAATCTCCTCCATGAATCTTCATGAATCTCCATGAATCTCCATGCATCTCCATGAATCTCCATGAATCTCCATGAACCTCCTCCATGAATCTCCATGAATCTCCATGAATATCCTCCATGAATCTCCATGAATCTCCATGAATCTACATGAATCTCCATGAATCTCCATGAATCTCCTCCATGAATCTCCATGAATCACCATGAATCTCCTTCATCAATCTCCACGAATCTCCATGAATCTCCATGAATCTACATGAATCTCCATGTATCTCCATGAATCTCCATGAATATCCATGAATCTTCATGAATCTCCTCCATGAATCTTCATGAATCTCCATGAATCTCCATGCATCTCCATGAATCTCCATGAATCTCCATGAACCTCCTCCATGAATCTCCATGAATCTCCATGAATATTCTCCATGAATCTCCATGAATCTCCATGAATCTCCATGTATCTCCGAGAATCTACATGAATCTACATGAATCTCCATGCATCTCCTCCATGAATCTCCATGAATCTCCATGCATCTCCATGAATCTCCATGAATCTCCATGAACCTCCTGCATGAACCTCCTCCATGAATCTCCATGAATCTACATGAATCTCCATGAATCTCCATGAATCTTCATGAATCTCCATGAATATCCATGAATATCCATGAATATCCATGAATCTCCATGTATCTCCATGAATCTACATGAATCTCCATGAATCTCCATGAATCTCCTCCATGAATCTCCATAAATCACCATGAATCTCCATGATATCCTGTATGAATCTTCATGAATCTCCATGAATATCCATGAATATCCATTAATCTCCATGTTTCTCCATGAATCTCCATGTATCTCCATGTATCTCCATGAATCTCCATGAATATCCATGAATCTTCATGAATCTCCTCCATGAATCTTCATGAATCTCCATGAATCTCCATGCATCTCCATGAATCTCCATGAATCTCCATGAATCTCCATGAATCTCCATGAACCTCCTTCATGAATCTCCATGAATCTCCATGAATATCCATGAACCTCCTCCATGAATCTCCATGAATCTCCTTCATCAATCTCCACGAATCTCCATGAATCTCCATGAATCTCCATGAATCTCCTTCATCAATCTCCACGAATCTCCATGAATCTACATGAATCTCCATGAATCTCCATGAATCTCCATGAATCTCCATGTATATCCATGAATCTCCATGAATATCCATGAATCTTCATGATTCTCCTCCATGAATCTTCATGAATCTCCATGAATCTCCATGAATATCCATGAATCTCCATGAATCTTCATGAATCTCCATGAATCTCCATGCATCTCCATGAATCTCCATGAATCTCCATGACCCTCCTCCATGAATCTCCATGAATCTCCATGAATATCCATGAATCTCCATGAATCTCCATGAATATCCATGAATCTCCATGAATCTCCATGAATCTCCATGAACCTCCTCCATGAATCTCCATGAATCTCCATGAATATCCATGAACCTCCTCCATGAATCTCCATGAATCTCCATGAATCTCCATGAATCTCCTTCATCAATCTCCACGAATCTCCATGAATCTACATGAATCTCCATGAATCTCCATGAATCTCCATGAATCTCCATGAATCTCCATGAATATCCATGAATATCCATGAATCTCCATGTATCTCCATGTATCTCCATGAATATCCATGAATATTCATGAATCTCCTCCATGAATCTCCTCCATGAATCTTCATGAATCTCCATGAATCTCCATGCATCTCCATGAATCTCCATGAATCTCCATGAAGCTCCTCCATGAATCTCCATGAATCTCCATGAATATCCTCCATGAATCTCCATGAATCTCCATGAATCTCCATGTATCTCCATGAATCTACATGAATCTCCATGAATCTCCTCCATGAATCTCCATGAATCACCATGAATATCCATGAATATCCATGAATCTCCATGTATCTCCATGAATCTCCATGAATATCCATGAATCTTCATGAATCTCCTCCATGAATCTTCATGAATCTCCATGAATCTCCATGCATCTCCATGAATCTCCATGAATCTCCATGAACCTCCTCCATGAATCTCCATGAATCTCCATGAACCTCCTCCATGAATCTCCTTCATCAATCTCCACGAATCTCCATGAATCTCCATGAATCTCCATGAATCTCCATGAATATCCATGAATATCCATGAATCTCCATGTATCTCCATGTATCTCCATGAATCTCCATGAATATCCATGAATCTTCATGAATCTCCTCCATGAATCTTCATGAATCTCCATGAATCTCCATGCATCTCCATGAATCTCCATGAATCTCCATGAACCTCCTCCATGAATCTCCATGAATCTCCATGAATATCCTCCATGAATCTCCATGAATCTCCATGAATCTCCATGTATCTCCATGAATCTACATGAATCTCCATGAATCTCCATGAATCTCCTCCATGAATCTCCATGAATCACCATGAATCTCCTTCATCAATCTCCACGAATCTCCATGAACCTCCATGAATCTCCATGAATCTCCATGAATATCCATGAATATCCATGAATCTCCATGTATCTCCATGAATCTCCATGAATATCCATGAATCTTCATGAATCTCCTCCATGAATCTTCATGAATCTCCATGAATCTCCATGCATCTCCATGAATCTCCATGAATCTCCATGAACCTCCTCCATGAATCTCCATGAATCTCCATGAATATCCTCCATGAATCTCCATGAATCTCCATGAATCTACATGAATCTCCATGAATCTCCATGAATCTCCTCCATGAATCTCCATGAATCACCATGAATCTCCTTCATCAATCTCCACGAATCTCCATGAATCTCCATGAATCTACATGAATCTCCATGTATCTCCATGAATCTCCATGAATATCCATGAATCTTCATGAATCTCCTCCATGAATCTTCATGAATCTCCATGAATCTCCATGCATCTCCATGAATCTCCATGAATCTCCATGAACCTCCTCCATGAATCTCCATGAATCTCCATGAATATTCTCCATGAATCTCCATGAATCTCCATGAATCTCCATGTATCTCCGAGAATCTACATGAATCTACATGAATCTCCATGCATCTCCTCCATGAATCTCCATGAATCTCCATGCATCTCCATGAATCTCCATGAATCTCCATGAACCTCCTGCATGAACCTCCTCCATGAATCTCCATGAATCTACATGAATCTCCATGAATCTCCATGAATCTTCATGAATCTCCATGAATATCCATGAATATCCATGAATATCCATGAATCTCCATGTATCTCCATGAATCTACATGAATCTCCATGAATCTCCATGAATCTCCTCCATGAATCTCCATAAATCACCATGAATCTCCATGATATCCTGTATGAATCTTCATGAATCTCCATGAATATCCATGAATATCCATTAATCTCCATGTTTCTCCATGAATCTCCATGTATCTCCATGTATCTCCATGAATCTCCATGAATATCCATGAATCTTCATGAATCTCCTCCATGAATCTTCATGAATCTCCATGAATCTCCATGCATCTCCATGAATCTCCATGAATCTCCATGAACCTCCTCCATGAATCTCCATGAATCTCCATGAATATCCTCCATGAATCTCCATGAATCTCCATGAATCTCCATGAATCTCCTTCATCAATCTCCACGAATCTCCATGAATCTACATGAATCTCCATGAATCTCCATGAATCTCCATGAATCTCCATGAATATCCATGAATATCCATGAATCTCCATGTATCTCCATGTATCTCCATGAATCTCCATGAATCTCCATGAATCTCCATGTATCTCCATGAATCTACATGAATCTCCATGAATCTCCATGAATCTCCATGAATCTCCATGATATCCTGTATGAATCTTCATGAATCTCCATGAATCTCCATGCATCTCCATGAATCTACATGAATCTCCATGAATCTCCATGAATCTCCTCCATGAATCTCCATAAATCACCATGAATCTCCTTCATCAATCTCCATGAATCTCCATGAATCTCCATGAATATCCATGAATATCCATGTATCTCCATGAATCTCCTCCATGAATCTTCATGAATCTCCATGAATCTCCATGCATCTCCATGAATCTCCATGAATCTCCATGAACCTCCTCCATGAATCTCCATGAATCTCCATGAATATCCTCCATGAATCTCCATGAATCTCCATGAATCTCCATGTATCTCCATGAATCTCCATGAATCTCCATGGATCTCCTCCATGAATCTCCATGAATCTCCATGAATCTCCTTCATCAATCTCCACGAATCTCCATGAATCTACATGAATCTCCATGAATCTCCATGAATCTTCATGAATCTCCATGAATATCCATGAATATCCATGAATCTCCATGTATCTCCATGTATCTCCATGAATCTCCATGCATCTCCATGAATCTCCATGAATCTCCATGAACCTCCTCCATGAATCTCCATGAATCTCCATGCATATCCTCCATGAATCTCCATGAATCTCCATGAATCTCCATGTATCTCCATGAATCTACATGAATCTCCATGAATCTCCATGAATCTCCTCCATGAATCTCCATGAATCACCATGAATCTCCTTCATCAATCTCCACGAATCTCCATGAATCTCCATGAATCTCCATGAATCTCCATGAATATCCATGAATATCCCTGAATCTCCATGTATCTCCATGAATCTCCATGAATATCCATGAATCTTCATGAATCTCCTCCATGAATCTTCATGAATCTCCATGAATCTCCATGCATCTCCATGAATCTCCATGAATCTCCATGAACCTCCTCCATGAATCTCCATGAATCTCCATGAATATCCTCCATGAATCTCCATGAACCTCCATGAATCTCCATGAATCTCCTTCATCAATCTCCACGAATCTCCATGAATCTACATGAATCTCCATGAATCTCCATGAATCTCCATGAATCTCCATGCATCTCCATGAATCTCCATGAATCTCCATGAACCTCCTCCATGAATCTCCATGAATCTCCATGAATATCCATGAACCTCCTCCATGAATCTCCATGCATCTCCATGAATCTCCATGAATCTCCATGAATCTCCATGTATCTCCATGAATCTACATGAATCTCCATGAATCTCCTCCATGAATCTCCATAAATCACCATGAATCTCCTTCATCAATCTCCACGAATCTCCATGAATCTCCATGAATCTCCATGAATCTCCATGAATCTCCATGAATCTCCATGAATCTCCATGATATCCGGTATGAATCTTCATGAATCTCCATGAATCTCCATGAATCTCCATGAATCTCCATGAACCTCCTCCATGAATCTCCATGAATCTCCATGAATATCCATGAACCTCCTCCATGAATCTCCATGAATCTCCATGAATCTCCATGAATCTCCTTCATCAATCTCCACGAATCTCCATGAATCTACATGAATCTCCATGAATCTCCATGAATCTCCATGAATCTCCATGAATCTCCATGAATATCCATGAATATCCATGAATCTCCATGTATCTCCATGTATCTCCATGAATATCCATGAATCTTCATGAATCTCCTCCATGAATCTCCTCCATGAATCTCCTCCATGAATCTTCATGAATCTCCATGAATCTCCATGCATCTCCATGAATCTCCATGAATCTCCATGAAGCTCCTCCATGAATCTCCATGAATCTCCATGAATATCCTCCATAAATCTCCATGAATCTCCATGAATCTCCATGTATCTCCATGAATCTACATGAATCTCCATGAATCTCCTCCATGAATCTCCATGAATCACCATGAATCTCCTTCATCAATCTCCACGAATCTCCATGAATCTCCATGAATCTCCATGAATCTCCATGAATATCCATGAATATCCATGAATCTCCATGTATCTCCATGAATCTCCATGAATATCCATGAATCTTCATGAATCTCCTCCATGAATCTTCATGAATCTCCATGAATCTCCATGCATCTCCATGAATCTCCATGAATCTCCAAGAACCTCCTCCATGAATCTCCATGAACCTCCTCCAAGAATCTCCATGAATCTCCATGAATATCCATGAACCTCCTCCATGAATCTCCATGAATCTCCATGAATCTCCATGAATCTCCATGAATATCCATGAATATCCATGAATCTCCATGTATCTCCATGTATCTCCATGAATCTCCATGAATATCCATGAATCTTCATGAATCTCCTCCATGAATCTTCATGAATCTCCATGAATCTCCATGCATCTCCATGAATCTCCACGAATCTCCATGAACCTCCTCCATGAATCTCCATGAATCTCCATGAATATCCTCCATGAATCTCCATGAATCTCCATGAATCTCCATGTATCTCCATGAATCTACATGAATCTCCATGAATCTCCATGAATCTCCTCCATGAATCTCCATGAATCACCATGAATCTCCTTCATCAATCTCCACGAATCTCCATGAATCTCCATGAATCTCCATGAATCTCCATGAATATCCATGAATCTCCATGAATCTCCATGTATCTCCATGAATCTACATGAATCTCCATGAATCTCCATGAATCTCCTCCATGAATCTCCATAAATCACCATGAATCTCCTTCATCAATCTCCATGAATCTCCATGAATCTCCATGAATATCCATGAATATCCATGAATCTCCATGTATCTCCATGTATCTCCATGAATCTCCTCCATGAATCTTCATGAATCTCCATGAATCTCCATGCATCTCCATGAATCTCCATGAATCTCCATGAACCTCCTCCATGAATCTCCATGAATCTCCATGAATATCCTCCATGAATCTCCATGAATCTCCATGAATCTCCATGTATCTCCATGAATCTCCATGAATCTCCATGGATCTCCTCCATGAATCTCCATGAATCTCCATGAACCTCCTCCATGAATCTCCATGAATCTCCATGAATATCCTCCATGAATCACCATGAATCTCCTTCATCAATCTCCACGAATCTCCATGAATCTCCATGAATCTCCATGAATCTCCATGAATATCCATGAATATCCATGAATCTCCATGTATCTCCATGAATCTCCATGAATATCCATGAATATCCATGAATCTCCATGAATATCCATGAATCTTCATGAATCTCCTCCATGAATCTTCATGAATCTCCATGAATCTCCATGCATCTCCATGAATCTCCATGAATCTCCATGAACCTCCTCCATGAACCTCCTCCATGAATCTCCATGAATCTACATGAATCTCCATGAATCTCCATGAATCTCCATGAATCTCCATGAGTATCCATGAATATCCATGAATATCCATGAATCTCCATGTATCTCCATGAATCTACATGAATCTCCATGAATCTCCATGAATCTCCTCCATGAATCTCCATAAATCACCATGAATCTCCATGATATCCTGTATGAATCTTCATGAATCTCCATGAATATCCATGAATATCCATTAATCTCCATGTATCTCCATGAATCTCCATGAATCTCCATGCATCTCCATGAATCTCCATGAATCTCCATGAACCTCCTCCATGAATCTCCATGAATCTCCATGAATATCCATGAACCTCCTCCATGAATCTCCATGCATCTCCATGAATCTCCATGAATCTCCATGAACCTCCTCCATGAACCTCCTCCATGAATCTCCATGAATCTCCATGAATCTCCATGAATATCCATGAATATCCATGAATCTCCATGTATCTCCATGTATCTCCATGAATCTCCATGAATATCCATGAATCTTCATGAATCTCCTCCATGAATCTTCATGAATCTCCATGAATCTCCATGCATCTCCATGAATCTCCATGAATCTCCATGAACCTCCTCCATGAATCTCCAAGAATCTCCATGAATATCCTCCATGAATCTCCATGAATCTCCATGAATCTCCATGTATCTCCATGAATCTACATGAATCTCCATGAATCTCCATGAATCTCCTCCATGAATCTCCATGAATCACCATGAATCTCCTTCATCAATCTCCACGAATCTCCATGAATCTCCATGAATATCCATGAATATCCATGAATCTCCATGTATCTCCATGAATCTCCATGAATATCCATGAATCTCCATGAATATCCTCCATGAATCTCCATGAATCTCCATGAATCTCCATGAATCTCCTTCATCAATCTCCACGAATCTCCATGAATCTACATGAATCTCCATGAATCTCCATGAATCTCCATGAATCTCCATGAATATCCATGAATATCCATGAATCTCCATGTATCTCCATGTATCTCCATGAATCTCCATGAATATCCATGAATCTTCATGAATCTCCTCCATGAATCTTCATGAATCTCCATGAATCTCCATGCATCTCCATGAATCTCCATGAATCTCCATGAACCTCCTCCATGAATCTCCATGAATCTCCATGCATATCCTCCATGAATCTCCATGAATCTCCATGAATCTCCATGTATCTCCATGAATCTACATGAATCTCCATGAATCTCCATGAATCTCCTCCATGAATCTCCATGAATCACCATGAATCTCCTTCATCAATCTCCACGAATCTCCATGAATCTCCATGAATCTCCATGAATCTCCATGAATATCCATGAATATCCCTGAATCTCCATGTATCTCCATGAATCTCCATGAATATCCATGAATCTTCATGAATCTCCTCCATGAATCTTCATGAATCTCCATGAATCTCCATGCATCTCCATGAATCTCCATGAATCTCCATGAACCTCCTCCATGAATCTCCATGAATCTCCATGAATATCCTCCATGAATCTCCATGAACCTCCATGAATCTCCATGAATCTCCTTCATCAATCTCCACGAATCTCCATGAATCTACATGAATCTCCATGAATCTCCATGAATCTCCATGAATCTCCATGCATCTCCATGAATCTCCATGAATCTCCATGAACCTCCTCCATGAATCTCCATGAATCTCCATGAATATCCATGAACCTCCTCCATGAATCTCCATGCATCTCCATGAATCTCCATGAATCTCCATGAATCTCCATGTATCTCCATGAATCTACATGAATCTCCATGAATCTCCATGAATCTCCTCCATGAATCTCCATAAATCACCATGAATCTCCTTCATCAATCTCCACGAATCTCCATGAATCTCCATGAATCTCCATGAATCTCCATGAATCTCCATGAATCTCCATGAATCTCCATGATATCCGGTATGAATCTTCATGAATCTCCATGAATCTCCATGCATCTCCATGAATCTCCATGAATCTCCATGAACCTCCTCCATGAATCTCCATGAATCTCCATGAATATCCATGAACCTCCTCCATGAATCTCCATGAATCTCCATGAATCTCCATGAATCTCCTTCATCAATCTCCACGAATCTCCATGAATCTACATGAATCTCCATGAATCTCCATGAATCTCCATGAATCTCCATGAATCTCCATGAATATCCATGAATATCCATGAATCTCCATGTATCTCCATGTATCTCCATGAATATCCATGAATCTTCATGAATCTCCTCCATGAATCTCCTCCATGAATCTCCTCCATGAATCTTCATGAATCTCCATGAATCTCCATGCATCTCCATGAATCTCCATGAATCTCCATGAAGCTCCTCCATGAATCTCCATGAATCTCCATGAATATCCTCCATGAATCTCCATGAATCTCCATGAATCTCCATGTATCTCCATGAATCTACATGAATCTCCATGAATCTCCTCCATGAATCTCCATGAATCACCATGAATCTCCTTCATCAATCTCCACGAATCTCCATGAATCTCCATGAATCTCCATGAATCTCCATGAATATCCATGAATATCCATGAATCTCCATGTATCTCCATGAATCTCCATGAATATCCATGAATCTTCATGAATCTCCTCCATGAATCTTCATGAATCTCCATGAATCTCCATGCATCTCCATGAATCTCCATGAATCTCCAAGAACCTCCTCCATGAATCTCCATGAACCTCCTCCAAGAATCTCCATGAATCTCCATGAATATCCATGAACCTCCTCCATGAATCTCCATGAATCTCCATGAATCTCCATGAATCTCCATGAATATCCATGAATATCCATGAATCTCCATGTATCTCCATGTATCTCCATGAATCTCCATGAATATCCATGAATCTTCATGAATCTCCTCCATGAATCTTCATGAATCTCCATGAATCTCCATGCATCTCCATGAATCTCCACGAATCTCCATGAACCTCCTCCATGAATCTCCATGAATCTCCATGAATATCCTCCATGAATCTCCATGAATCTCCATGAATCTCCATGTATCTCCATGAATCTACATGAATCTCCATGAATCTCCATGAATCTCCTCCATGAATCTCCATGAATCACCATGAATCTCCTTCATCAATCTCCACGAATCTCCATGAATCTCCATGAATCTCCATGAATCTCCATGAATATCCATGAATCTCCATGAATCTCCATGTATCTCCATGAATCTACATGAATCTCCATGAATCTCCATGAATCTCCTCCATGAATCTCCATAAATCACCATGAATCTCCTTCATCAATCTCCATGAATCTCCATGAATCTCCATGAATATCCATGAATATCCATGAATCTCCATGTATCTCCATGTATCTCCATGAATCTCCTCCATGAATCTTCATGAATCTCCATGAATCTCCATGCATCTCCATGAATCTCCATGAATCTCCATGAACCTCCTCCATGAATCTCCATGAATCTCCATGAATATCCTCCATGAATCTCCATGAATCTCCATGAATCTCCATGTATCTCCATGAATCTCCATGAATCTCCATGGATCTCCTCCATGAATCTCCATGAATCTCCATGAACCTCCTCCATGAATCTCCATGAATCTCCATGAATATCCTCCATGAATCACCATGAATCTCCTTCATCAATCTCCACGAATCTCCATGAATCTCCATGAATCTCCATGAATCTCCATGAATATCCATGAATATCCATGAATCTCCATGTATCTCCATGAATCTCCATGAATATCCATGAATATCCATGAATCTCCATGAATATCCATGAATCTTCATGAATCTCCTCCATGAATCTTCATGAATCTCCATGAATCTCCATGCATCTCCATGAATCTCCATGAATCTCCATGAACCTCCTCCATGAACCTCCTCCATGAATCTCCATGAATCTACATGAATCTCCATGAATCTCCATGAATCTCCATGAATCTCCATGAGTATCCATGAATATCCATGAATATCCATGAATCTCCATGTATCTCCATGAATCTACATGAATCTCCATGAATCTCCATGAATCTCCTCCATGAATCTCCATAAATCACCATGAATCTCCATGATATCCTGTATGAATCTTCATGAATCTCCATGAATATCCATGAATATCCATTAATCTCCATGTATCTCCATGAATCTCCATGAATCTCCATGCATCTCCATGAATCTCCATGAATCTCCATGAACCTCCTCCATGAATCTCCATGAATCTCCATGAATATCCATGAACCTCCTCCATGAATCTCCATGCATCTCCATGAATCTCCATGAATCTCCATGAACCTCCTCCATGAACCTCCTCCATGAATCTCCATGAATCTCCATGAATCTCCATGAATATCCATGAATATCCATGAATCTCCATGTATCTCCATGTATCTCCATGAATCTCCATGAATATCCATGAATCTTCATGAATCTCCTCCATGAATCTTCATGAATCTCCATGAATCTCCATGCATCTCCATGAATCTCCATGAATCTCCATGAACCTCCTCCATGAATCTCCAAGAATCTCCATGAATATCCTCCATGAATCTCCATGAATCTCCATGAATCTCCATGTATCTCCATGAATCTACATGAATCTCCATGAATCTCCATGAATCTCCTCCATGAATCTCCATGAATCACCATGAATCTCCTTCATCAATCTCCACGAATCTCCATGAATCTCCATGAATATCCATGAATATCCATGAATCTCCATGTATCTCCATGAATCTCCATGAATATCCATGAATCTCCATGAATATCCTCCATGAATCTCCATGAATCTCCATGAATCTCCATGAATCTCCTTCATCAATCTCCACGAATCTCCATGAATCTACATGAATCTCCATGAATCTCCATGAATCTCCATGAATCTCCATGAATATCCATGAATATCCATGAATCTCCATGTATCTCCATGTATCTCCATGAATCTCCATGAATCTCCATGAATATCCATGAATATCCATGAATCTCCATGTATCTCCATGTATCTCCATGAATCTCCATGACTCTCCATGAATCTCCATGTATCTCCATGAATCTACATGAATCTCCATGAATCTCCATGAATCTCCTCCATGAATCTCCATAAATCACCATGAATCTCCTTCATCAATCTCCACGAATCTCCATGAATCTCCATGAATCTCCACGAATCTCCATGAATCTACATGAATCTCCATGAATCTCCATGAATCTCCATGAATGTCCATGAATATCCATGAATATCCATGAATCTCCATGTATCTCCATGTATCTCCATGAATCTCCATGAATCTCCACGAATCTCCATCTATCTCCATGAATCTCCATGCATCTCCATGAATCTCCATGAATCTCCATGAACCTCCTCCATGAATCTCCATGAATCTCCATGAATATCCTCCATGAATCTCCATGAATCTCCATGAATCTCCATGTATCTCCATGAATCTACATGAATCTCCATGAATCTCCATGAATCTCCTCCATGAATCTCCATGAATCACCATGAATCTCCTTCATCAATCTCCACGAATCTCCATGAAACTCCATGAAACTCCATGAATATCCATGAATATCCATGAATCTCCATGTATCTCCATGAATCTCCATGAATATCCATGAATCTCCATGAATATCCTCCATGAATCTCCATGAATCTCCATGAATCTCCATGAATCTCCTTCATCAATCTCCACGAATCTCCATGAATCTACATGAATCTCCATGAATCTCCATGAATCTCCATGAATCTCCATGAATATCCATGAATATCCATGAATCTCCATGTATCTCCATGTATCTCCATGAATCTCCATGAATCTCCATGAATATCCATGAATATCCATGAATCTCCATGTATCTCCATGTATCTCCATGAATCTCCATGACTCTCCATGAATCTCCATGTATCTCCATGAATCTACATGAATCTCCATGAATCTCCATGAATCTCCTCCATGAATCTCCATAAATCACCATGAATCTCCTTCATCAATCTCCACGAATCTCCATGAATCTCCATGAATCTCCACGAATCTCCATGAATCTACATGAATCTCCATGAATCTCCATGAATCTCCATGAATCTCCATGAATATCCATGAATATCCATGAATCTCCATGTATCTCCATGTATCTCCATGAATCTCCATGAATCTCCACGAATCTCCATCTATCTCCATGAATCTCCATGCATCTCCATGAATCTCCATGAATCTCCATGAACCTCTTCCATGAATCTCCATGAATCTCCATGAATATCCTCCATGAATCTCCATGAATCTCCATGAATCTCCATGTATCTCCATGAATCTCCATGAATCTCCATGTATCTCCATGAATCTACATGAATCTCCATGAATCTCCATGAATATCCATGAATATCCATGAATCTCCATGTATCTCCATGTATCTCCATGAATCTCCATGAATATCCATGAATCTTCATGAATCTCCATGAATCTTCATGAACCTCCTCCATGAATCTCCATGAATCTCCATGAATATCCATGAATCTCCATGAATCTCCACGAATCTCCATGAATCTCCATGAATCTCCATGAATCTCCATGAATCTCCATGATATCCTGTATGAATCTCCATGAATCTCCATGCATCTCCATGAATCTCCATGAATCTTCATGAACCTCCTCCATGAATCTCCATGAATCTCCATGAATATCCATGAATCTCCATGAATCTCCATGAATCTCCATGTATCTCCATGAATCTACATGAATCTCCATGAATCTCCATGAATATCCATGAATATCCATGAATCTCCATGTATCTCCATGTATCTCCATGAATCTCCATGAATATCCATGAATCTTCATGAATCTCCTCCATGAATCTTCATGAATCTCCATGAATCTCCATGCATCTCCATGAATCTCCATGAATTACCATGAACCTCCTCCATGAATCTCCATGAATCTCCATGAATATCCTCCATGAATCTCCATGAATCTCCATGAATCTCAATGAATCTCCATGAATAGCCATGAATATCCATGAATCTCGATGTATCTCCATGAATCTCCATGAATATCCATGAATCTTCATGAATCTCCTCCATGAATCTTCATGAATCTCCATGAATCTCCATGAACCTCCTCCATGAATCTCCATGAATCTCCATGAATATCCTCCATGAATCTCCATGAATCTCCATGAATCTCCATGAATCACCTTCATCAATCTCCACGAATCTCCATGAATCTACATGAATCTCCATGAATCTCCATGAATCTCCATGAATCTCCATGAATATCCATGAATCTCCATGAATATCCATGAATCTTCATGAATCTCCTCCATGAATCTTCATGAATCTCCATGAATCTCCATGCATCTCCATGAATCTCCATGAATCTCCATGAACCTCCTCCATGAATCTCCATGAATCTACATGAATCTCCATGAATATCCATGAATCTCCATGAATATCCATGAAAATCCATGAATCTCCATGTATCTCCATGTATCTCCATGAATCTCCATGAATCTCCATGAATTTCCATGTATCTCCATGAATCTACATGAATCTCCATGAATCTCCATGAATCTCCATGAATCTCCTCCATGAATCTCCATAAATCACCATGAATCTCCATGATATCCTGTATGAATCTTCATGAATCTCCATGAATCTCAATGCATCTCCATGAATCTCCATGAATCTCCATGACCCTCCTCCATGAATCTCCATGAATCTCCATGAATATCCATGAATCTCCATGAATCTCCATGAATATCCATGAATCTCCATGAATCTCCATGAATCTCCATGTATCTCCATGAATCTACATGAATCTCCATGAATCTCCATGAACCTCCTCCATGAATCTCCATGAATCTCCATGAATATCCTCCATGAATCTCCATGAATCTCCATGAATCTCCATAAATCACCATGAATCTCCATGATATCCTGTATGAATCTTCATGAATCTCCATGAATCTCCATGCATCTCCATGAATCTCCATGAATCTCCATGACCCTCCTCCATGAATCTCCATGAATCTCCATGAATATCCATGAATCTCCATGAATCTCCATGAATATCCATGAATCTCCATGAATCTCCATGAATCTCCATGTATCTCCATGAATCTACATGAATCTCCATGAATCTCCATGAACCTCCTTCATGAATCTCCATGAATCTCCATGAATATCCTCCATGAATCTCCATGAATCTCCATGAATCTCCATGAATCTCCTTCATCAATCTCCACGAATCTCCATGAATCTACATGAATCTCCATGAATCTCCATGAATCTCCATGAATCTCCATGAATATCCATGAATCTCCATGAATATCCATGAATCTTCATGAATCTCCTCCATGAATCTTCATGAATCTCCATGAATCTCCATGCATCTCCATGAATCTCCATGAATCTCCATGAATATCCATGAATCTCCATGAATATCCATGAAAATCCATGAATCTCCATGTATCTCCATGTATCTCCATGAATCTCCATGAATCTCCATGAATCTCCATGTATCTCCATGAATCTACATGAATCTCCATGAATCTCCATGAATCTCCATGAATCTCCTCCATGAATCTCCATAAATCACCATGAATCTCCATGATATCCTGTATGAATCTTCATGAATCTCCATGAATCTCCATGCATCTCCATGAATCTCCATGAATCTCCATGACCCTCCTCCATGAATCTCCATGAATCTCCATGAATATCCATGAATCTCCATGAATCTCCATGAATATCCATGAATCTCCATGAATCTCCATGAATCTCCATGTATCTCCATGAATCTACATGAATCTCCATGAATCTCCATGAATCTCCTCCACGAATCTCCATAAATCACCATGAATCTCCTTCATCAATCTCCACGAATCTCCATGAATCTCCATGAATCTCCATGAATCTCCATGAATCTCCATGAATCTCCATCATATCCGGTATGAATCTTCATGAATCTCCATGAATCTCCATGAATCTCCATGCATCTCCTCCATGAATCTCCTCCATGAATCTTCATGAATCTCCATGAATCTCCATGAATCTCCATGAACCTCCTCCATGAATCTCCATGAATATCCATGAACCTCCTCCATGAATCTCCATGAATCTCCATGAATCTCCATGAATCTCCTTCATCAATCTCCACGAATCTCCATGAATCTCCATGAATCTCCATGAATCTCCATGAATATCCATGAATATCCATTAATCTCCATGTATCTCCATGAATCTCCATGAATATCCATGAATCTTCATGAATCTCCTCCATGAATCTTCATGAATCTCCATGAATCTCCATGCATCTCCATGAATCTCCATGAATCTCCATGAACCTCCTCCATGAATCTCCATGAATCTCCATGAATATCCATGAACCTCCTCCATGAATCTCCATGAATCTTCATGAATCTCCATGAATCTCCATGCATCTCCATGAATCTCCATGAATCTCCATGACCCTCCTCCATGAATCTCCATGAATCTCCATGAATATCCATGAATATCCATGAATATCCATGAATCTCCATGTATCTCCATGTATCTCCATGAATCTCCATGAATATCCATGAATCTTCATGAATCTCCTCCATGAATCTTCATGAATCTCCATGAATCTCCATGCATCTCCATGAATCTCCATGAATTACCATGAACCTCCTCCATGAATCTCCATGAATCTCCATGAATATCCTCCATGAATCTCCATGAATCTCCATGAATCTCCATGAATCTCCATGAATAGCCATGAATATCCATGAATCTCGATGTATCTCCATGAATCTCCATGAATATCCATGAATCTTCATGAATCTCCTCCATGAATCTTCATGAATCTCCATGAATCTCCATGCATCTCCAAGAATCTCCATGAATTACCATGAACCTCCTCCATGAATCTCCATGAATCTCCATGAATATCCTCCATGAATCTCCATGAATCTCCATGAATCTCCATGAATCTCCATGAATAGCCATGAATATCCATGAATCTCGATGTATCTCCATGAACCTCCTCCATGAATCTCCATGAATCTCCATGAATATCCTCCATGAATCTCCATGAATCTCCATGAATCTCCATGAATCTCCTTCATCAATCTCCACGAATCTCCATGAATCTACATGAATCTCCATGAATCTCCATGAATCTCCATGAATCTCCATGAATATCCATGAATCTCCATGAATATCCATGAATCTTCATGAATCTCCTCCATGAATCTTCATGAATCTCCATGAATCTCCATGCATCTCCATGAATCTCCATGAATCTCCATGAACCTCCTCCATGAATCTCCATGAATCTACATGAATCTCCATGAATCTCCATGAATATCCATGAATCTCCATGAATATCCATGAAAATCCATGAATCTCCATGTATCTCCATGTATCTCCATGAATCTCCATGAATCTCCATGAATCTCCATGTATCTCCATGAATCTACATGAATCTCCATGAATCTCCATGAATCTCCATGAATCTCCTCCATGAATCTCCATAAATCACCATGAATCTCCATGATATCCTGTATGAATCTTCATGAATCTCCATGAATCTCCATGCATCTCCATGAATCTCCATGAATCTCCATGACCCTCCTCCATGAATCTCCATGAATCTCCATGAATATCCATGAATCTCCATGAATCTCCATGAATATCCATGAATCTCCATGAATCTCCATGAATCTCCATGTATCTCCATGAATCTACATGAATCTCCATGAATCTCCATGAACCTCCTTCATGAATCTCCATGAATCTCCATGAATATCCTCCATGAATCTCCATGAATCTCCATGAATCTCCATGAATCTCCTTCATCAATCTCCACGAATCTCCATGAATCTACATGAATCTCCATGAATCTCCATGAATCTCCATGAATCTCCATGAATATCCATGAATCTCCATGAATATCCATGAATCTTCATGAATCTCCTCCATGAATCTTCATGAATCTCCATGAATCTCCATGCATCTCCATGAATCTCCATGAATCTCCATGAATATCCATGAATCTCCATGAATATCCATGAAAATCCATGAATCTCCATGTATCTCCATGTATCTCCATGAATCTCCATGAATCTCCATGAATCTCCATGTATCTCCATGAATCTACATGAATCTCCATGAATCTCCATGAATCTCCATGAATCTCCTCCATGAATCTCCATAAATCACCATGAATCTCCATGATATCCTGTATGAATCTTCATGAATCTCCATGAATCTCCATGCATCTCCATGAATCTCCATGAATCTCCATGACCCTCCTCCATGAATCTCCATGAATCTCCATGAATATCCATGAATCTCCATGAATCTCCATGAATATCCATGAATCTCCATGAATCTCCATGAATCTCCATGTATCTCCATGAATCTACATGAATCTCCATGAATCTCCATGAATCTCCTCCACGAATCTCCATAAATCACCATGAATCTCCTTCATCAATCTCCACGAATCTCCATGAATCTCCATGAATCTCCATGAATCTCCATGAATCTCCATGAATCTCCATCATATCCGGTATGAATCTTCATGAATCTCCATGAATCTCCATGCATCTCCTCCATGAATCTCCTCCATGAATCTTCATGAATCTCCATGAATCTCCATGAATCTCCATGAACCTCCTCCATGAATCTCCATGAATCTCCATGAATATCCATGAACCTCCTCCATGAATCTCCATGAATCTCCATGAATCTCCATGAATCTCCTTCATCAATCTCCACGAATCTCCATGAATCTCCATGAATCTCCATGAATCTCCATGAATATCCATGAATATCCATTAATCTCCATGTATCTCCATGAATCTCCATGAATATCCATGAATCTTCATGAATCTCCTCCATGAATCTTCATGAATCTCCATGAATCTCCATGCATCTCCATGAATCTCCATGAATCTCCATGAACCTCCTCCATGAATCTCCATGAATCTCCATGAATATCCATGAACCTCCTCCATGAATCTCCATGAATCTTCATGAATCTCCATGAATCTCCATGCATCTCCATGAATCTCCATGAATCTCCATGACCCTCCTCCATGAATCTCCATGAATCTCCATGAATATCCATGAATATCCATGAATATCCATGAATCTCCATGTATCTCCATGTATCTCCATGAATCTCCATGAATATCCATGAATCTTCATGAATCTCCTCCATGAATCTTCATGAATCTCCATGAATCTCCATGCATCTCCATGAATCTCCATGAATTACCATGAACCTCCTCCATGAATCTCCATGAATCTCCATGAATATCCTCCATGAATCTCCATGAATCTCCATGAATCTCCATGAATCTCCATGAATAGCCATGAATATCCATGAATCTCGATGTATCTCCATGAATCTCCATGAATATCCATGAATCTTCATGAATCTCCTCCATGAATCTTCATGAATCTCCATGAATCTCCATGCATCTCCAAGAATCTCCATGAATTACCATGAACCTCCTCCATGAATCTCCATGAATCTCCATGAATATCCTCCATGAATCTCCATGAATCTCCATGAATCTCCATGAATCTCCATGAATAGCCATGAATATCCATGAATCTCGATGTATCTCCATGAACCTCCTCCATGAATCTCCATGAATCTCCATGAATATCCTCCATGAATCTCCATGAATCTCCATGAATCTCCATGAATCTCCTTCATCAATCTCCACGAATCTCCATGAATCTACATGAATCTCCATGAATATCCATGAATCTCCATGAATATCCATGAAAATCCATGAATCTCCATGTATCTCCATGTATCTCCATGAATCTCCATGAATCTCCATGAATCTCCATGTATCTCCATGAATCTACATGAATCTCCATGAATCTCCATGAATCTCCATGAATCTCCTCCATGAATCTCCATAAATCACCATGAATCTCCATGATATCCTGTATGAATCTTCATGAATCTCCATGAATCTCCATGCATCTCCATGAATCTCCATGAATCTCCATGACCCTCCTCCATGAATCTCCATGAATCTCCATGAATATCCATGAATATCCATGAATCTTCATGAATCTCCTCCATGAATCTTCATGAATCTCCATGAATCTCCATGCATCTCCATGAATCTCCATGAATCTCCATGAATATCCATGAATCTCCATGAATATCCATGAAAATCCATGAATCTCCATGTATCTCCATGTATCTCCATGAATCTCCATGAATCTCCATGAATCTCCATGTATCTCCATGAATCTACATGAATCTCCATGAATCTCCATGAATCTCCATGAATCTCCTCCATGAATCTCCATAAATCACCATGAATCTCCATGATATCCTGTATGAATCTTCATGAATCTCCATGAATCTCCATGCATCTCCATGAATCTCCATGAATCTCCATGACCCTCCTCCATGAATCTCCATGAATCTCCATGAATATCCATGAATCTCCATGAATCTCCATGAATATCCATGAATCTCCATGAATCTCCATGAATCTCCATGTATCTCCATGAATCTACATGAATCTCCATGAATCTCCATGAATCTCCTCCACGAATCTCCATAAATCACCATGAATCTCCTTCATCAATCTCCACAAATCTCCATGAATCTCCATGAATCTCCATGAATCTCCATGAATCTCCATGAATCTCCATCATATCCGGTATGAATCTTCATGAATCTCCATGAATCTCCATGAATCTCCATGCATCTCCTCCATGAATCTCCTCCATGAATCTTCATGAATCTCCATGAATCTCCATGAATCTCCATGAACCTCCTCCATGAATCTCCATGAATATCCATGAACCTCCTCCATGAATCTCCATGAATCTCCATGAATCTCCATGAATCTCCTTCATCAATCTCCACGAATCTCCATGAATCTCCATGAATCTCCATGAATCTCCATGAATATCCATGAATATCCATTAATCTCCATGTATCTCCATGAATCTCCATGAATATCCATGAATCTTCATGAATCTCCTCCATGAATCTTCATGAATCTCCATGAATCTCCATGCATCTCCATGAATCTCCATGAATCTCCATGAACCTCCTCCATGAATCTCCATGAATCTCCATGAATATCCATGAACCTCCTCCATGAATCTCCATGAATCTTCATGAATCTCCATGAATCTCCATGCATCTCCATGAATCTCCATGAATCTCCATGACCCTCCTCCATGAATCTCCATGAATCTCCATGAATATCCATGAATATCCATGAATATCCATGAATCTCCATGTATCTCCATGTATCTCCATGAATCTCCATGAATATCCATGAATCTTCATGAATCTCCTCCATGAATCTTCATGAATCTCCATGAATCTCCATGCATCTCCATGAATCTCCATGAATTACCATGAACCTCCTCCATGAATCTCCATGAATCTCCATGAATATCCTCCATGAATCTCCATGAATCTCCATGAATCTCCATGAATCTCCATGAATAGCCATGAATATCCATGAATCTCGATGTATCTCCATGAATCTCCATGAATATCCATGAATCTTCATGAATCTCCTCCATGAATCTTCATGAATCTCCATGAATCTCCATGCATCTCCAAGAATCTCCATGAATTACCATGAACCTCCTCCATGAATCTCCATGAATCTCCATGAATATCCTCCATGAATCTCCATGAATCTCCATGAATCTCCATGAATCTCCATGAATAGCCATGAATATCCATGAATCTCGATGTATCTCCATGAACCTCCTCCATGAATCTCCATGAATCTCCATGAATATCCTCCATGAATCTCCATGAATCTCCATGAATCTCCATGAATCTCCTTCATCAATCTCCACGAATCTCCATGAATCTACATGAATCTCCATGAATCTCCATGAATCTCCATGAATCTCCATGAATATCCATGAATCTCCATGAATATCCATGAATCTTCATGAATCTCCTCCATGAATCTTCATGAATCTCCATGAATCTCCATGCATCTCCATGAATCTCCATGAATCTCCATGAACCTCCTCCATGAATCTCCATGAATCTACATGAATCTCCATGAATCTCCATGAATATCCATGAATCTCCATGAATATCCATGAAAATCCATGAATCTCCATGTATCTCCATGTATCTCCATGAATCTCCATGAATCTCCATGAATCTCCATGTATCTCCATGAATCTACATGAATCTCCATGAATCTCCATGAATCTCCATGAATCTCCTCCATGAATCTCCATAAATCACCATGAATCTCCATGATATCCTGTATGAATCTTCATGAATCTCCATGAATCTCCATGCATCTCCATGAATCTCCATGAATCTCCATGACCCTCCTCCATGAATCTCCATGAATCTCCATGAATATCCATGAATCTCCATGAATCTCCATGAATATCCATGAATCTCCATGAATCTCCATGAATCTCCATGTATCTCCATGAATCTACATGAATCTCCATGAATCTCCATGAACCTCCTTCATGAATCTCCATGAATCTCCATGAATATCCTCCATGAATCTCCATGAATCTCCATGAATCTCCATGAATCTCCTTCATCAATCTCCACGAATCTCCATGAATCTACATGAATCTCCATGAATCTCCATGAATCTCCATGAATCTCCATGAATATCCATGAATCTCCATGAATATCCATGAATCTTCATGAATCTCCTCCATGAATCTTCATGAATCTCCATGAATCTCCATGCATCTCCATGAATCTCCATGAATCTCCATGAATATCCATGAATCTCCATGAATATCCATGAAAATCCATGAATCTCCATGTATCTCCATGTATCTCCATGAATCTCCATGAATCTCCATGAATCTCCATGTATCTCCATGAATCTACATGAATCTCCATGAATCTCCATGAATCTCCATGAATCTCCTCCATGAATCTCCATAAATCACCATGAATCTCCATGATATCCTGTATGAATCTTCATGAATCTCCATGAATCTCCATGCATCTCCATGAATCTCCATGAATCTCCATGACCCTCCTCCATGAATCTCCATGAATCTCCATGAATATCCATGAATCTCCATGAATCTCCATGAATATCCATGAATCTCCATGAATCTCCATGAATCTCCATGTATCTCCATGAATCTACATGAATCTCCATGAATCTCCATGAATCTCCTCCACGAATCTCCATAAATCACCATGAATCTCCTTCATCAATCTCCACGAATCTCCATGAATCTCCATGAATCTCCATGAATCTCCATGAATCTCCATGAATCTCCATCATATCCGGTATGAATCTTCATGAATCTCCATGAATCTCCATGCATCTCCTCCATGAATCTCCTCCATGAATCTTCATGAATCTCCATGAATCTCCATGAATCTCCATGAACCTCCTCCATGAATCTCCATGAATCTCCATGAATATCCATGAACCTCCTCCATGAATCTCCATGAATCTCCATGAATCTCCATGAATCTCCTTCATCAATCTCCACGAATCTCCATGAATCTCCATGAATCTCCATGAATCTCCATGAATATCCATGAATATCCATTAATCTCCATGTATCTCCATGAATCTCCATGAATATCCATGAATCTTCATGAATCTCCTCCATGAATCTTCATGAATCTCCATGAATCTCCATGCATCTCCATGAATCTCCATGAATCTCCATGAACCTCCTCCATGAATCTCCATGAATCTCCATGAATATCCATGAACCTCCTCCATGAATCTCCATGAATCTTCATGAATCTCCATGAATCTCCATGCATCTCCATGAATCTCCATGAATCTCCATGACCCTCCTCCATGAATCTCCATGAATCTCCATGAATATCCATGAATATCCATGAATATCCATGAATCTCCATGTATCTCCATGTATCTCCATGAATCTCCATGAATATCCATGAATCTTCATGAATCTCCTCCATGAATCTTCATGAATCTCCATGAATCTCCATGCATCTCCATGAATCTCCATGAATTACCATGAACCTCCTCCATGAATCTCCATGAATCTCCATGAATATCCTCCATGAATCTCCATGAATCTCCATGAATCTCCATGAATCTCCATGAATAGCCATGAATATCCATGAATCTCGATGTATCTCCATGAATCTCCATGAATATCCATGAATCTTCATGAATCTCCTCCATGAATCTTCATGAATCTCCATGAATCTCCATGCATCTCCAAGAATCTCCATGAATTACCATGAACCTCCTCCATGAATCTCCATGAATCTCCATGAATATCCTCCATGAATCTCCATGAATCTCCATGAATCTCCATGAATCTCCATGAATAGCCATGAATATCCATGAATCTCGATGTATCTCCATGAACCTCCTCCATGAATCTCCATGAATCTCCATGAATATCCTCCATGAATCTCCATGAATCTCCATGAATCTCCATGAATCTCCTTCATCAATCTCCACGAATCTCCATGAATCTACATGAATCTCCATGAATATCCATGAATCTCCATGAATATCCATGAAAATCCATGAATCTCCATGTATCTCCATGTATCTCCATGAATCTCCATGAATCTCCATGAATCTCCATGTATCTCCATGAATCTACATGAATCTCCATGAATCTCCATGAATCTCCATGAATCTCCTCCATGAATCTCCATAAATCACCATGAATCTCCATGATATCCTGTATGAATCTTCATGAATCTCCATGAATCTCCATGCATCTCCATGAATCTCCATGAATCTCCATGACCCTCCTCCATGAATCTCCATGAATCTCCATGAATATCCATGAATCTCCATGAATCTCCATGAATATCCATGAATCTCCATGAATCTCCATGAATCTCCATGTATCTCCATGAATCTACATGAATCTCCATGAATCTCCATGAACCTCCTCCATGAATCTCCATGAATCTCCATGAATATCCTCCATGAATCTCCATGAATCTCCATGAATCTCCATGAATCTCCTTCATCAATCTCCACGAATCTCCATGAATCTACATGAATCTCCATGAATCTCCATGAATCTCCATGAATCTCCATGAATATCCATGAATCTCCATGAATATCCATGAATCTTCATGAATCTCCTCCATGAATCTTCATGAATCTCCATGAATCTCCATGCATCTCCATGAATCTCCATGAATCTCCATGAACCTCCTCCATGAATCTCCATGAATGTACATGAATCTCCATGAATCTCCATGAATATCCATGAATCTCCATGAATATCCATGAAAATCCATGAATCTCCATGTATCTCCATGTATCTCCATGAATCTCCATGAATCTCCATGAATCTCCATGTATCTCCATGAATCTACATGAATCTCCATGAATCTCCATGAATCTCCATGAATCTCCTCCATGAATCTCCATAAATCACCATGAATCTCCATGATATCCTGTATGAATCTTCATGAATCTCCATGAATCTCCATGCATCTCCATGAATCTCCATGAATCTCCATGACCCTCCTCCATGAATCTCCATGAATCTCCATGAATATCCATGAATCTCCATGAATCTCCATGAATATCCATGAATCTCCATGAATCTCCATGAATCTCCATGTATCTCCATGAATCTACATGAATCTCCATGAATCTCCATGAATCTCCTCCACGAATCTCCATAAATCACCATGAATCTCCTTCATCAATCTCCACGAATCTCCATGAATCTCCATGAATCTCCATGAATCTCCATGAATCTCCTTCATCAATCTCCACGAATCTCCATGAATCTACATGAATCTCCATGAATCTCCATGAATCTCCATGAATCTCCATGAATATCCATGAATATCCACGAATCTCCATGAATCTACATGAATCTCCATGAATCTCCATGAATCTCCATGAATCTCCATGAATATCCATGAATATCCATGAATCTCCATGTATCTCCATGTATCTCCATGAATCTCCATGAATCTCCATGTATCTCCATGAATCTACATGAATCTCCATGAATCTCCATGAATCTCCTCCATGAATCTCCATGAATCTCCATGATATCCTGTATGAATCTTCATGAATCTCCATGAATCTCCATGCATCTCCATGAATCTCCATGAATCTTCATGAACCTCCTCCATGAATCTCCATGAATCTCCATGAATATCCATGAATCTCCATGAATCTCCATGAATCTCCATGTATCTCCATGAATCTACATGAATCTCCATGAATCTCCATGAATCTCCTCCATGAATCTCCATAAATCACCATGAATCTCCTTCATCAATCTCCATGAATCTCCATGAATATGCATGAATATCCATGAATCTCCATGTATCTCCATGTATCTCCATGAATCTCCTCCATGAATCTTCATGAATCTCCATAAATCTCCATGCATCTCCATGAATCTCCATGAATCTCCATGAACCTCCTCCATGAATCTCCATGAATCTCTATGAATATCCTCCATGAATCTCCATGAATCTCCATGAATCTCCATGTATCTCCATGAATCTCCATGAATCTCCATGGATCTCCTCCATGAATCTCCATGAATCTCCATGAATCTCCTTCATCAATCTCCACGAATCTCCATGAATCTATATGAATCTCCATGAATCTCCATGAATCTTCATGAACCTCCTCCATGAATCTCCATGAATCTCCATGAATATCCATGAATCTCCATGAATCTCCATGAATCTCCATGAATCTCCATGAATCTCCACGAATCTCCATGAATCTACATGAATCTCCATGAATCTCCATGAATCTCCATGAATCTCCATGAATATCCATGAATATCCATGAATCTCCATGTATCTCCATGTATCTCCATGAATCTCCATGAATCTCCATGTATCTCCATGAATCTACATGAATCTCCATGAATCTCCATGAATCTCCATGTATCTCCATGAATATCCATGAATCTTCATGAATCTCCTCCATGTATCTCCTCCATGAATCTTCATGAATCTCCATGAATCTCCATGCATCTCCATGAATCTCCATGAAGCTCCTCCATGAATCTCCATGAATCTCCATGAATCTCCATGTATCTCCATGAATCTACATGAATCTTCATGAATCTCCATGAATCTCCTCCATGAATCTCCATGAATCACCATGAATCTCCTTCATCAATCTCCACGAATCTCCATGAATCTCCATGAATCTCCATGAATCTCCATGAATATCCATGAATATCCATTAATCTCCATGTATCTCCATGAATCTCCATGAATATCCATGAATCTTCATGAATCTCCTCCATGAATCTTCATGAATCTCCATGAATCTCCATGCATCTCCATGAATCTCCATGAATCTCCATGAACCTCCTCCATGAATCTCCATGAATCTCCATGAATATCCATGAACCTCCTCCATGAATCTCCATGAATCTCCATGAATCTCCATGAATCTCCATGAATCTCCTTCATCAATCTCCACGAATCTCCATGAATCTACATGAATCTCCATGAATCTCCATGAATCTCCATGAATCTCCATGAATATCCATGAATATCCATGAATCTCCATGTATCTCCATGTATCTCCATGAATCTCCATGAATATCCATGAATCTTCATGAATCTCCTCCATGAATCTTCATGAATCTCCATGAATCTCCATGCATCTCCATGAATCTCCATGAATCTCCATGAACCTCCTCCATGAATCTCCATGAATCTCCATGAATATCCTCCATGAATCTCCATGAATCTCCATGAATCTCCATGTATCTCCATGAATCTACATGAATCTCCTCCATGAATCTCCATGAATCACCATGAATCTCCTTCATCAATCTCCACGAATCTCCATGAATCTCCATGAATCTCCATGAATCTCCATGAATCTGCATGAATATCCATGAATATCCATGAATCTCCATGTATCTCCATGAATCTCCATGAATATCCATGAATCTCCATGAATATCCTCCATGAATCTCCATGAATCTCCATGAATCTCCATGAATCTCCTTCATCAATCTCCACGAATCTCCATGAATCTACATGAATCTCCATGAATCTCCATGAATCTCCATGAATCTCCATGAATATCCATGAATATCCATGAATCTCCATGTATCTCCATGTATCTCCATGAATCTCCATGAATCTCCATGAATCTCCATGTATCTCTATGAATCTACATGAATCTCCATGAATCTCCATGAATCTCCTCCATAAATCACCATGAATCTCCTTCATCAATCTCCACGAATCTCCATGAATCTCCATGAATCTCCACGAATCTCCATGAATCTACATGAATCTCCATGAATCTCCATGAATCTCCATGAATCTCCATGAATATCCATGAATATCCATGAATCTCCATGTATCTCCATGTATCTCCATGAATCTCCATGAATCTCCATGTATCTCCATGAATCTACATGAATCTCCATGAATCTCCATGAATCTCCTCCATGAATCTCCATGAATCTCCATGATATCCTGTATGAATCTTCATGAATCTCCATGAATCTCCATGCATCTCCATGAATCTCCATGAATCTTCATGAACCTCCTCCATGAATCTCCATGAATCTCCATGAATATCCATGAATCTCCATGAATCTCCATGAATCTCCATGTATCTCCATGAATCTACATGAATCTCCATGAATCTCCATGAATCTCCTCCATGAATCTCCATAAATCACCATGAATCTCCTTCATCAATCTCCATGAATCTCCATGAATATCCATGAATATCCATGAATCTCCATGTATCTCCATGTATCTCCAAGAATCTCCTCCATGAATCTTCATGAATCTCCATGAATCTCCATGCATCTCCATGAATCTCCATGAATCTCCATGAACCTCCTCCATGAATCTCCATGAATCTCTATGAATATCCTCCATGAATCTCCATGAATCTCCATGAATCTCCATGAATCTACATGAATCTCCATGAATCTCCATGAATATCCTCCATGAATCTCCATGAATCTCCATGAATCTCCATGAATCTCCATGAATATCCATGAATATCCATTAATCTCCATGTATCTCCATGAATCTCCATGAATCTACATGAATCTCCATGAATCTCCATGAATCTCCATGAATATCCATGAATCTCCATGAATATCCATGAATCTTCATGAATCTCCTCCATGAATCTTCATGAATCTCCATGAATCTTCATGCATCTCCATGAATCTCCATGAATCTCCATGAACCTCCTCCATGAATCTCCATGAATCTACATGAATCTCCATGAATGTCCATGAATCTCCATGAATCTCCATGAATATCCATGAATATCCATGAATCTCCATGTATCTCCATGTATCTCCATGAATCTCCATGAATCTCCATGAATCTCCATGAATATCCTCCATGAATCTCCATGAATCTCCATGAATCTCCATGAATCTCCATGAATCTCCATGAATCTCCATGAATCTCCATGTATCTCCATGAATCTCCATGAATCTCCATGGATCTCCTCCATGAATCTCCATGAATCTCCATGAATCTCCTTCATCAATCTCCACAAATCTCCATGAATCTACATGAATCTCCATGAATCTCCATGAATATCCTCCATGAATCTCCATGAATCTCCATGAATCTCCATGAATCTCCATGAATATCCATGAATATCCATTAATCTCCATGTATCTCCATGAATCTCCATGAATCTACATGAATCTCCATGAATCTCCATGAATCTCCATGAATATCCATGAATCTCCATGAATATCCATGAATCTTCATGAATCTCCTCCATGAATCTTCATGAATCTCCATGAATCTTCATGCATCTCCATGAATCTCCATGAATCTCCATGAACCTCCTCCATGAATCTCCATGAATCTACATGAATCTCCATGAATGTCCATGAATCTCCATGAATCTCCATGAATATCCATGAATATCCATGAATCTCCATGAATCTCCATGAATATCCATGAATATCCATGAATCTCCATGAATCTCCATGAATCTCCATGAATCTCCATGAATATCCATGAATATCCCTGAATCTCCATGTATCTCCATGAATCTCCATGAATATCCATGAATCTTCATGAATCTTCTCCATGAATCTTCATGAATGTCCATGAATCTCCATGCATCTCCATGAATCTCCATGAATCTCCATGAACCTCCTCCATGAATCTCCATGAATCTCCATGAATATCCTCCATGAATCTCCATGAATCTCCATGAATCTCCATGAATCTCCTTCATCAATCTCCACGAATCTCCATGAATCTACATGAATCTCCATGAATCTCCATGAATCTCCATGAATATCCATGAATCTCCATGTATCTCCATGTATCTCCATGAATCTCCATGAATCTCCATGAATCTCCATGTATCTCCATGAATCTACATGAATCTCCATGAATCTCCATGAATCTCCTCCATGAATCTCCATAAATCACCATGAATCTCCATGATATCCTGTATGAATCTTCATGAATCTCCATGAATCTCCATGCATCTCCATGAATCTCCATGAATCTCCATGACCCTCCTCCATGAATCTCCATGAATCTCCATGAATATCCATGAATCTCCATGAATCTCCATGAATATCCATGAATCTCCATGAATCTCCATGAATCTCCATGTATCTCCATGAATCTACATGAATCTCCATGAATCTCCATGTATCTCCATGAATCTCCATGAATATCCATGAACCTCCTCCATGAATCTCCATGAATCTCCATGAATCTCCATGAATCTCCTTCATCAATCTCCACGAATCTCCATGAATCTCCATGAATCTCCATGAATATCCATGAATATCCATGAATCTCCATGTATCTCCATGAATCTCCATGAATATCCATGAATCTCCATGAATATCCTCCATGAATCTCCATGAATCTCCATGAATCTCCTTCATCAATCTCCACGAATCTCCATGAATCTACATGAATCTCCATGAATCTTCCATGAATCTCCATGAATCTCCATGAATCTCCATGAATATCCATGAATATCCATTAATCTCCATGTATCTCCATGAATCTCCATGAATATCCATGAACCTCCTCCATGAATCTCCATGAATCTCCATGAATCTCCATGAATCTCCTTCATCAATCTCCACGAATCTCCATGAATCTCCATGAATCTCCATGAATATCCATGAATCTCCATGAATCTCCATGAATATCCATGAATATCCATGAATCTTCATGAATCTCCTCCATGAATCTTCATGAATCTCCATGAATCTTCATGCATCTCCATGAATCTCCATGAATCTCCATGAACCTCCTCCATGAATCTCCATGAATCTACATGAATCTCCATGAATGTCCATGAATCTCCATGAATCTCCATGAATATCCATGAATATCCATGAATCTCCATGAATCTCCATGAATATCCATGAATATCCATGAATCTCCATGAATCTCCATGAATCTCCATGAATCTCCATGAATATCCATGAATATCCCTGAATCTCCATGTATCTCCATGAATCTCCATGAATATCCATGAATCTTCATGAATCTTCTCCATGAATCTTCATGAATCTCCATGAATCTCCATGCATCTCCATGAATCTCCATGAATCTCCATGAACCTCCTCCATGAATCTCCATGAATCTCCATGAATATCCTCCATGAATCTCCATGAATCTCCATGAATCTCCATGAATCTCCTTCATCAATCTCCACGAATCTCCATGAATCTACATGAATCTCCATGAATCTCCATGAATCTCCATGAATATCCATGAATCTCCATGTATCTCCATGTATCTCCATGAATCTCCATGAATCTCCATGAATCTCCATGTATCTCCATGAATCTCCATGAATCTCCATGAATATCCATGAATATCCATGAATCTCCATGAATCTCCATGAATATCCATGAATATCCATGAATCTCCATGAATCTCCATGAATCTCCATGAATCTCCATGAATATCCATGAATATCCCTGAATCTCCATGTATCTCCATGAATCTCCATGAATATCCATGAATCTTCATGAATCTTCTCCATGAATCTTCATGAATCTCCATGAATCTCCATGCATCTCCATGAATCTCCATGAATCTCCATGAACCTCCTCCATGAATCTCCATGAATCTCCATGAATATCCTCCATGAATCTCCATGAATCTCCATGAATCTCCATGAATCTCCTTCATCAATCTCCACGAATCTCCATGAATCTACATGAATCTCCATGAATCTCCATGAATCTCCATGAATATCCATGAATCTCCATGTATCTCCATGTATCTCCATGAATCTCCATGAATCTCCATGAATCTCCATGTATCTCCATGAATCTACATGAATCTCCATGAATCTCCATGAATCTCCTCCATGAATCTCCATAAATCACCATGAATCTCCATGATATCCTGTATGAATCTTCATGAATCTCCATGAATCTCCATGCATCTCCATGAATCTCCATGAATCTCCATGACCCTCCTCCATGAATCTCCATGAATCTCCATGAATATCCATGAATCTCCATGAATCTCCATGAATATCCATGAATCTCCATGAATCTCCATGAATCTCCATGTATCTCCATGAATCTACATGAATCTCCATGAATCTCCATGTATCTCCATGAATCTCCATGAATATCCATGAACCTCCTCCATGAATCTCCATGAATCTCCATGAATCTCCATGAATCTCCTTCATCAATCTCCACGAATCTCCATGAATCTCCAAGAATCTCCATGAATATCCATGAATATCCATGAATCTCCATGTATCTCCATGAATCTCCATGAATATCCATGAATCTCCATGAATATCCTCCATGAATCTCCATGAATCTCCATGAATCTCCTTCATCAATCTCCACGAATCTCCATGAATCTACATGAATCTCCATGAATCTTCCATGAATCTCCATGAATCTCCATGAATCTCCATGAATATCCATGAATATCCATTAATCTCCATGTATCTCCATGAATCTCCATGAATATCCATGAACCTCCTCCATGAATCTCCATGAATCTCCATGAATCTCCATGAATCTCCTTCATCAATCTCCACGAATCTCCATGAATCTCCATGAATCTCCATGAATATCCATGAATCTCCATGAATCTCCATGAATATCCATGAATATCCATGAATCTTCATGAATCTCCTCCATGAATCTTCATGAATCTCCATGAATCTTCATGCATCTCCATGAATCTCCATGAATCTCCATGAACCTCCTCCATGAATCTCCATGAATCTACATGAATCTCCATGAATGTCCATGAATCTCCATGAATCTCCATGAATATCCATGAATATCCATGAATCTCCATGAATCTCCATGAATATCCATGAATATCCATGAATCTCCATGAATCTCCATGAATCTCCATGAATCTCCATGAATATCCATGAATATCCCTGAATCTCCATGTATCTCCATGAATCTCCATGAATATCCATGAATCTTCATGAATCTTCTCCATGAATCTTCATGAATCTCCATGAATCTCCATGCATCTCCATGAATCTCCATGAATCTCCATGAACCTCCTCCATGAATCTCCATGAATCTCCATGAATATCCTCCATGAATCTCCATGAATCTCCATGAATCTCCATGAATCTCCTTCATCAATCTCCACGAATCTCCATGAATCTACATGAATCTCCATGAATCTCCATGAATCTCCATGAATATCCATGAATCTCCATGTATCTCCATGTATCTCCATGAATCTCCATGAATCTCCATGAATCTCCATGTATCTCCATGAATCTACATGAATCTCCATGAATCTCCATGAATCTCCTCCATGAATCTCCATAAATCACCATGAATCTCCATGATATCCTGTATGAATCTTCATGAATCTCCATGAATCTCCATGCATCTCCATGAATCTCCATGAATCTCCATGACCCTCCTCCATGAATCTCCATGAATCTCCATGAATATCCATGAATCTCCATGAATCTCCATGAATATCCATGAATCTCCATGAATCTCCATGAATCTCCATGTATCTCCATGAATCTACATGAATCTCCATGAATCTCCATGTATCTCCATGAATCTCCATGAATATCCATGAACCTCCTCCATGAATCTCCATGAATCTCCATGAATCTCCATGAATCTCCTTCATCAATCTCCACGAATCTCCATGAATCTCCATGAATCTCCATGAATATCCATGAATATCCATGAATCTCCATGTATCTCCATGAATCTCCATGAATATCCATGAATCTCCATGAATATCCTCCATGAATCTCCATGAATCTCCATGAATCTCCTTCATCAATCTCCACGAATCTCCATGAATCTACATGAATCTCCATGAATCTTCCATGAATCTCCATGAATCTCCATGAATCTCCATGAATATCCATGAATATCCATTAATCTCCATGTATCTCCATGAATCTCCATGAATATCCATGAATCTTCATGAATCTCCTCCATGAATCTTCATGAATCTCCATGAATCTCCATGCATCTCCATGAATCTCCATGAATCTCCATGAACCTCCTCCATGAATCTCCATGTATCTCCATGAATATCCATGAACCTCCTACATGAATATCCATGAATCTTCATGAATCTCCTCCATGAATCTCCATGAAACTCCATGAATATCCTCCATGGATCTCCATGAATCTCCATGAATCTCCATGTATCTCCATGAATCTACATGAATCTCCATGAATCTCCATGAATCTCCTCCATGAATCTCCATGAATCACCATGAATCTCCTTCATCAATCTCCACGAATCTCCATGAATCTCCATGAATCTCCATGAATATCCATGTATATCCATGAATCTCCATGTATCTCCATGTATCTCCATGAATCTCCATGAATCTCCATGAATCTCCATGAATCTCCATGAATCTCCTCCATAAATCACCATGAATCTCCTTCATCAATCTCCACGAATCTCCATGAATCTCCATGAATCTCCACGAATCTCCATGAATCTACATGAATCTCCATGAATCTCCATGAATCTCCATGAATCTCCATGAATATCCATGAATATCCATGAATCTCCATGTATCTCCATGTATCTCCATGAATCTCCATGAATCTCCATGTATCTCCATGAATCTACATGAATCTCCATGAATCTCCATGAATCTCCTCCATGAATCTCCATGAATCTCCATGATATCCTGTATGAATCTTCATGAATCTCCATGAATCTCCATGCATCTCCATGAATCTCCATGAATCTTCATGAACCTCCTCCATGAATCTCCATGAATCTCCATGAATATCCATGAATCTCCATGAATCTCCATGAATCTCCATGTATCTCCATGAATCTACATGAATCTCTATGAATCTCCATGAATCTCCTCCATGAATCTCCATAAATCACCATGAATCTCCTTCATCAATCTCCATGAATCTCCATGAATCTTCATGAATATCCATGAATATCCATGAATCTCCATGTATCTCCATGTATCTCCATGAATCTCCTCCATGAATCTTCATGAATCTCCATGAATCTCCATGCATCTCCATGAATCTCCATGAATCTCCATGAACCTCCTCCATGAATCTCCATGAATCTCCATGAATATCCTCCATGAATCTCCATGAATCTCCATGAATCTCCATGTATCTCCATGAATCTCCATGAATCTCCATGGATCTCCTCCACGAATCTCCATGAATCTCCATGAATCTCCTTCATCAATCTCCACGAATCTCCATGAATCTACATGAATCTCCATGAATCTCCATGAATATCCTCCATGAATCTCCATGAATCTCCATGAATCTCCATGAATCTCCATGAATATCCATGAATCTCCATGAATATCCATGAATCTTCATGAATCTCCTCCATGAATCTTCATGAATCTCCATGAATCTCCATGCATCTCCATGAATCTCCATGAATCTCCATGAACCTCCTCCATGAATCTCCATGAATCTACATGAATCTCCATGAATCTCCATTAATCTCCATGAATCTCCATGAATATCCATGAATATCCATGAATCTCCATGTATCTCCATGTATCTCCATGAATCTCCATGAATCTCCATGAATCTCCTCCATGAATCTCCATGAATCACCATGAATCTCCTTCATCAATCTCCACGAATCTCCACGAATCTCCATGAATCTCCATGAATCTCCATGAATATCCATGAATATCCCTGAATCTCCATGTATCTCCATGAATCTCAATGAATATCCATGAATCTTCATGAATCTCCTCCATGAATCTACATGAATCTCCATGAATCTCCATGCATCTCCATGAATCTCCATGAATCTCCATGAACCTCCTCCATGAATCTCCATGAATCTCCATGAATATCCTCCATGAATCTCCATGAATCTCCATGAATATCCATGAATCTTCATGAATCTCCTCCATGAATCTACATGAATCTCCATGAATCTCCATGTATCTCCATGTATCTCCATGAATCTCCATGAATCTCCATGAATCTCCATGTATCTCCATGAATCTACATGAATCTCCATGAATCTCCATGAATCTCCTCCATGAATCTCCATAAATCACCATGAATCTCCATGATATCCTGTATGAATCTTCATGAACCTCCATGAATCTCCATGCATCTCCATGAATCTCCATGAATCTCCATGACCCTCCTCCATGAATCTCCATGAATCTCCATGAATATCCATGAATCTCCATGAATCTCCATGAATATCCATGAATCTCCATGAATCTCCATGAATCTCCATGTATCTCCATGAATCTACATGAATCTCCATGAATCTCCATGAATCTCCTCCATGAATCTCCATAAATCACCATGAATCTCCTTCATCAATCTCCACGAATCTCCATGAATCTCCATGAATCTCCATGAATCTCCATGAATCTCCATGAACCTCCTTCATGAATCTCCATGAATCTCCATGAATATCCATGAACCTCCTCCAAGAATCTCCATGAATCTCCTTCATCAATCTCCACGAATCTCCATGAATCTCCATGAATCTCCATGAATCTCCATGAATATCCATGAATCTCCATGAATCTCCATGAATATCCATGAATCTCCATGTATCTCCATGTATCTCCATGAATCTCCATGAATCTCCATGAATCTCCATGTATCTCCATGAATCTACATGAATCTGCATGAATCTCCATGAATCTCCTCCATGAATCTCCATAAATCACCATGAATCTCCATGATATCCTGTATGAATCTTCATGAATCTCCATGAATCTCCATGCATCTCCATGAATCTCCATGAATCTCCATGACCCTCCTCCATGAATCTCCATGAATCTCCATGACCCTCCTCCATGAATCTCCATGAATCTCCATGAATATCCATGAATCTCCATGAATCTCCATGAATATCCATGAATCTCCATGAATCTCCATGAATCTCCATGTATCTCCATGAATCTACATGAATCTCCATGAATCTCCATGTATCTCCATGAATCTCCATGAATATCCATGAACCTCCTCCATGAATATCCATTAATCTCCATGTATCTCCATGAATCTCCATGAATCTACATGAATCTCCATGAATCTCCATGAATCTCCATGAATCTCCATGAATATCCATGAATCTCCATGAATATCCATGAATCTTCATGAATCTCCTCCATGTATCTCCATGAATCTCCATGAATATCCATGAATCTTCATGAATCTCCTCCATGAATCTTCATGAATCTCCATGAATCTCCATGCATCTCCATGAATCTCCATGAATCTCCATGAACCTCCTCCATGAATCTCCATGAATCTCCATGAATATCCTCCATGAATCTCCATGAATCTCCATGAATCTCCATGTATCTCCATGAATCTCCATGAATCTCCATGGATCTCCTCCATGAATCTCCATGAATCTCCATGAATCTCCATGAATCTCCATGAATATCCATGAATCTCCATGTATCTCCATGTATCTCCATGAATCTCCATGAATCTCCATGAATCTCCATGAATCTCCTCCATAAATCACCATGAATCTCCTTCATCAATCTCCACGAATCTCCATGAATTTCCATGAATCTCCACGAATCTCCATGAATCTACATGAATCTCCATGAATCTCCATGAATCTCCATGAATCTCCATGAATATCCATGAATATCCATGAATCTCCATGTATCTCCATGAATCTCCATGAATATCCATGAATCTCCATGTATCTCCATGTATCTCCATGAATCTCCTCCATGAATCTTCATGAATCTCCATGAATCTCCATGCATCTCCATGAATCTCCATGAATCTCCATGAACCTCCTCCATGAATCTCCATGAATCTCCATGAATATCCTCCATGAATCTCCATGAATCTCCATGAATCTCCATGAATCTCCATGAATCTCCATGTATCTCCATGAATCTACATGAATCTCCATGAATCTCCATGAATCTCCATGATATCCTCCATGAATCTCCATGAATCTCCATGAATATCCATGAATCTCCATGAATCTCCATGAATCTCCATGTATCTCCATGAATCTACATGAATCTCCATGAATCTCCATGAATCTCCTCCATGAATCTCCATAAATCACCATGAATCTCCTTCATCAATCTCCATGAATCTCCATGAATCTCCATGAATCTCCATGAATATCCATGAATCTCCATGTATCTCCATGTATCTCCATGAATCTCCTCCATGAATCTTCATGAATCTCCATGAATCTCCATGCATCTCCATGAATCTCCATGAATCTCCATGAACCTCCTCCATGAATCTCCATGAATCTCCATGAATATCCTCCATGAATCTCCATGAATCTCCATGAATCTCCATGTATCTCCATGAATCTCCATGAATCTCCATGGATCTCCTCCATGAATCTCCATGAATCTCCATGAATCTCCTTCATCAATCTCCACGAATCTCCATGAATCTACATGAATCTCCATGAATCTCCATGAATATCCTCCATGAATCTCCATGAATCTCCATGAATCTCCATGAATCTCCATGAATATCCATGAATATCCATTAATCTCCATGTATCTCCATGAATCTCCATGAATCTACATGAATCTCCATGAATCTCCATGAATCTCCATGAATCTCCATGAATATCCATGAATCTCCATGAATATCCATGAATCTTCATGAATCTCCTCCATGAATCTTCATGAATCTCCATGAATCTTCATGCATCTCCATGAATCTCCATGAATCTCCATGAACCTCCTCCATGAATCTCCATGAATCTACATGAATCTCCATGAATCTCCATGAATCTCCATGAATCTCCATGAATATCCATGAATATCCATGAATCTCCATGTATCTCCATGTATCTCCATGAATCTCCATGAATCTCCATGAATCTCCATGAATCTCCTCCATGAATCTCCATGAATCACCATGAATCTCCTTCATCAATCTCCACGAATCTCCATGAATCTCCATGAATCTCCATGAATCTCCATGAATATCCATGAATATCCCTGAATCTCCATGTATCTCCATGAATCTCCATGAATATCCATGAATCTTCATGAATCTCCTCCATGAATCTTCATGAATCTCCATGAATCTCCATGCATCTCCATGAATCTCCATGAATCTCCATGAACCTCCTCCATGAATCTCCATGAATCTCCATGAATATCCTCCATGAATCTCCATGAATCTCCATGAATCTCCATGAATCTCCTTCATCAATCTCCACGAATCTCCATGAATCTACATGAATCTCCATGAATCTCCATGAATCTCCATGAATCTCCATGAATATCCATGAATCTCCATGTATCTCCATGTATCTCCATGAATCTCCATGAATCTCCATGAATCTCCATGTATCTCCATGAATCTACATGAATCTCCATGAATCTCCATGAATCTCCTCCATGAATCTCCATAAATCACCATGAATCTCCATGATATCCTGTATGAATCTTCATGAATCTCCATGAATCTCCATGCATCTCCATGAATCTCCATGAATCTCCATGACCCTCCTCCATGAATCTCCATGAATCTCCATGAATATCCATGAATCTTCATGAATCTCCTCCATGAATCTTCATGAATCTCCATGAATCTCCATGCATCTCCATGAATCTCCATGAATCTCCATGAACCTCCTCCATGAATCTCCATGTATCTCCATGAATATCCATGAACCTCCTCCATGAATATCCATGAATCTTCATGAATCTCCTCCATGAATCTTCATGAATCTCCATGAATCTCCATGCATCTCCATGAATCTCCATGAACCTCCTCCATGAATCTCCATGAATCTCCATGAATATCCTCCATGGATCTCCATGAATCTCCATGAATCTCCATGTATCTCCATGAATCTACATGAATCTCCATGAATCTCCATGAATCTCCTCCATGAATCTCCATGAATCACCATGAATCTCCTTCATCAATCTCCACGAATCTCCATGAATCTCCATGAATCTCCATGAATATCCATGAATATCCATGAATCTCCATGTATATCCATGTATCTCCATGAATCTCCATGAATCTCCATGAATCTCCATGAATCTCCATGAATCTCCTCCATAAATCATCATGAATCTCCTTCATCAATCTCCACGAATCTCCATGAATCTCCATGAATCTCCACGAATCTCCATGAATCTACATGAATCTCCATGAATCTCCATGAATCTCCATGAATCTCCATGAATATCCATGAATATCCATGAATCTCCATGTATCTCCATGTATCTCCATGAATCTCCATGAATCTCGATGTATCTCCATGAATCTACATGAATCTCCATGAATCTCCATGAATCTCCTCCATGAATCTCCATGAATCTCCATGAATATCCATGAATCTCCATGAATCTCCATGAATCTCCATGTATCTCCATGAATCTACATGAATCTCCATGAATCTCCATGAATCTCCTCCATGAATCTCCATGAATCTCCATGCATCTCCATGAATCTCCATGAATCTCCCTGAACCTCCTCCATGAATCTCCATGAATCTCCATGAATATCCTCCATGAATCTCCATGAATCTCCATGAATCTCCATGTATCTCCATGAATCTCCATGAATCTCCATGGATCTCCTCCATGAATCTCCATGAATCTCCATGAATCTCCTTCATCAATCTCCACGAATCTCCATGAATCTACATGAATCTCCATGAATCTCCATGAATATCCTCCATGAATCTCCATGAATCTCCATGAATCTCCATGAATATCCATGAATATCCATTAATCTCCATGTATCTCCATGAATCTCCATGAATCTACATGAATCTCCATGAATCTCCATGAATCTCCATGAATCTCCATGAATATCCATGAATCTCCATGAATATCCATGAATCTTCATGAATCTCCTCCATGAATCTTCATGAATCTCCATGAATCTCCATGCATCTCCATGAATCTCCATGAATCTCCATGAACCTCCTCCATGAATCTCCATGAATCTACATGAATCTCCATGAATCTCCATGAATCTCAATGAATCTCCATGAATATCCATGAATATCCATGAATCTCCATGTATCTCCATGTATCTCCATGAATCTCCATGAATCTCCATGAATCTCCTCCATGAATCTCCATGAATCACCATGAATCTCCTTCATCAATCTCCACGAATCTCCATGAATCTCCATGAATCTCCATGGATCTCCATGAATATCCATGAATATCCCTGAATCTCCATGTATCTCCATGAATCTCAATGAATATCCATGAATCTTCATGAATCTCCTCCATGAATCTTCATGAATCTCCTCCATGAATCTCCATGAATCTCCATAAATCTCCATGAATCTCCTTCATCAATCTCCACGAATCTCCATGAATCTACATGAATCTCCATGAATCTCCATGAATCTCCATGAATCTCCATGAATCTCCATGAATATCCATGAATATCCATGAATCTCCATGTATCTCCATGTATCTCCATGAATATCCATGAATCTTCATGAATCTCCTCCATGAATATCCTCCATGAATCTTCATGAATCTCCATGAATCTCCATGCATCTCCATGAATCTCCATGAATCTCCATGAATCTCCATGAAGCTCCTCCATGAGTCTCCGTGAATCTCCATGAATCTCCATGAATCTCCATGAATATCCTCCATGAATCTTCATGAATCTCCATGAATCTCCATGTATCTCCATGAATCTACATGAATCTCCATGAATCTCCTCCATGAATCTCCATGAATCACCATGAATCTCCTTCATCAATCTCCACGAATCTCCATGAATCTCCATGAATCTCCATGAATCTCCATGAATATCCATGAATATCCATGAATCTCCATGTATCTCCATGAATCTCCATGAATATCCATGAATCTTCATGAATCTCCTCCATGAATCTTCATGTATCTCCATGAATCTCCATGCATCTCCATGAATCTCCATGAATCTCCATGAACCTCCTCCATGAATCTCCATGAATCTCCATGAACCTCCTCCATGAATCTCCATGAATCTCCATGAATATCCATGAACCTCCTCCATGAATCTCCATGAATCTCCATGAATCTCCATGAATCTCCTTCATCAATCTCCACGAACCTCCATGAATCTCCATGAATCTACATGAATCTCCATGAATCTCCATGAATCTCCAAGAATCTCCATGAATATCCATGAATCTCCATGTATCTCCATGTATCTCCATGAATCTCCATGAATCTCCATGAATCTCCATGTATCTCCATGAATCTACATGAATCTCCATGAATCTCCATGAATCTCCTCCATGAATCTCCATAAATCACCATGAATCTCCATGATATCCTGTATGAATCTTCATGAATCTCCATGAATCTCCATGCATCTCCATGAATCTCCATGAATCTCCATGACCCTCCTCCATGAATCTCCATGAATCTCCATGAATATCCATGAATCTCCATGAATCTCCATGAATATCCATGAATCTCCATGAATCTCCATGAATCTCCATGTATCTCCATGAATCTCCATGAATCTCCATGAATCTCCATGAATCTCCTCCATGAATCTCCATAAATCACCATGAATCTCCTTCATCTATCTCCACGAATCTCCATGAATCTCCATGAATCTCCATGAATCTCCATGAACCTCCTTCATGAATCTCCATGAATCTCCATGAATATCCATGAACCTCCTCCAAGAATCTCCATGAATCTCCTTCATCAATCTCCACGAATCTCCATGAATCTCCATGAATCTCCATGAATCTCCATGAATATCCATGAATATCCATGAATCTCCATGTATCTCCATGAATCTCCATGAATATCCATGAATCTTCATGAATCTCCTCCATGAATCTTCATGAATCTCCATGAATCTCCATGCGTCTCCATGCATCTCCATGAATCTCCATGAACCTCCTCCATGAATCTCCATGAATCTCCATGAACCTCCTCCATGAATCTCCATGAATCTCCATGAATATCCATGAATCTCCATGAATCTCCATGAATCTCCATGAATATCCATGAATCTCCATGAATATCCATGAATCTTCATGAATCTCCTCCATGAATCTTCATGAATCTCCATGAATCTCCATGAATATCCATGAATCTCCATGAATCTTCATGAATCTCCATGAATCTCCATGCATCTCCATGAATCTCCATGAATCTCCATGACCCTCCTCCATGAATCTCCATGAATCTCCATGAATATCCATGAATCTCCATGAATCTCCATGAATATCCATGAATCTCCATGAATCTCCATGAATATCCATGAACCTCCTCCATGAATCTCCATGAATCTCCATGAATCTCCATGAATCTCCTTCATCAATCACCACGAATCTCCATGAATCTACATGAATCTCCATGAATCTCCATGAATCTCCATGAATCTCCATGAATCTCCATGAATATCCATGAATATCCATGAATCTCCATGTATCTCCATGTATCTGCATGAATATCCATGAATCTTCATGAATCTCCTCCATGAATATCCTCCATGAATCTTCATGAATCTCCATGAATCTCCATGCATCTTCATGAATCTCCATGAATCTCCATGAAGCTCCTCCATGAGTCTCCATGAATCTCCATGAATCTCCATGAATCTCCATGAATCTCCATGAATCTCCATGAATATCCATGAATATCCATGAATCTCCATGTATCTCCATGAATCTCCATGAATATCCATGAATCTTCATGAATCTCCTCCATGAATCTTCATGTATCTCCATGAATCTCCATGTATCTCCATGAATCTCCATGAATCTCCATGAACCTCCTCCATGAATCTCCATGAATCTCCATGAACCTCCTCCATGAATCTCCATGAATCTCCATGAATATCCATGAACCTCCTCCATGAATCTCCATGAATCTCCATGAATCTCCATGAATCTCCTTCATCAATCTCCACGAACCTCCATGAATCTACATGAATCTCCATGAATCTCCATGAATCTCCATGAATCTCCATGAATATCCATGAATATCCATGAATCTCCATGTATCTCCATGTATCTCCATGAATCTCCATGAATATCCATGAATCTTCATGAATCTCCTCCATGAATCTTCATGAATCTCCATGACCCTCCTCCATGAATCTCCATGAATCTCCATGAATATCCATGAATCTCCATGAATCTCCATGAATATCCATGAATCTCCATGAATCTCCATGAATCTCCATGTATCTCCATGAATCTCCATGAATCTCCATGAATCTCCATGAATCTCCTCCATGAATCTCCATAAATCACCATGAATCTCCTTCATCAATCTCCACGAATCTCCATGAATCTCCATGAATCTCCATGAATCTCCATGAACCTCCTTCATGAATCTCCATGAATCTCCATGAATATCCATGAACCTCCTCCAAGAATCTCCATGAATCTCCTTCATCAATCTCCACGAATCTCCATGAATCTCCATGAATCTCCATGAATCTCCATGAATATCCATGAATATCCATGAATCTCCATGTATCTCCATGAATCTCCATGAATATCCATGAATCTTCATGAATCTCCTCCATGAATCTTCATGAATCTCCATGAATCTCCATGCATCTCCATGCATCTCCATGAATCTCCATGAACCTCCTCCATGAATCTCCATGAATCTCCATGAACCTCCTCCATGAATCTCCATGAATCTCCATGAATATCCATGAACCTCCTCCATGAATCTCCATGAATCTCCATGAATCTCCTTCATCAATCTCCACGAATCTCCATGAATATCCATGAATATCCATGAATCTCCATGTATCTCCATGAATCTCCATGAATATCCATGAATCTTCATGAATCTCCTCCATGAATCTTCATGAATCTCCATGAATCTCCATGCATCTCCATGAATCTCCATGAATCTCCATGAACCTCCTCCATGAATCTCCATGAATCTCCATGAATATCCTCCATGAATCTCCATGAATCTCCATGAATCTCCATGAATCTCCTTCATCAATCTCCACGAATCTCCATGAATCTACATGAATCTCCATGAATCTCCATGAATCTCCATGAATCTCCATGAATATCCATGAATCTCCATGAATATCCATGAATCTTCATGAATCTCCTCCATGAATCTTCATGAATCTCCATGAATCTCCATGAATATCCATGAATCTCCATGAATCTTCATGAATCTCCATGAATCTCCATGCATCTCCATGAATCTCCATGAATCTCCATGACCCTCCTCCATGAATCTCCATGAATCTCCATGAATATCCATGAATCTCCATGAATCTCCATGAATATCCATGAATCTCCATGAATCTCCATGAATATCCATGAACCTCCTCCATGAATCTCCATGAATCTCCATGAATCTCCATGAATCTCCTTCATCAATCTCCACGAATCTCCATGAATCTACATGAATCTCCATGAATCTCCATGAATCTCCATGAATCTCCATGAATCTCCATGAATATCCATGAATATCCATGAATCTCCATGTATCTCCATGTATCTCCATGAATATCCATGAATCTTCATGAATCTCCTCCATGAATATCCTCCATGAATCTTCATGAATCTCCATGAATCTCCATGCATCTCCATGAATCTCCATGAATCTCCATGAAGCTCCTCCATGAGTCTCCATGAATCTCCATGAATCTCCATGAATCTCCATGAATATCCTCCATGAATCTTCATGAATCTCCATGAATCTCCATGTATCTCCATGAATCTACATGAATCTCCATGAATCTCCTCCATGAATCTCCATGAATCACCATGAATCTCCTTCATCAATCTCCACGAATCTCCATGAATCTCCATGAATCTCCATGAACCTCCATGAATATCCATGAATATCCATGAATCTCCATGTATCTCCATGAATCTCCATGAATATCCATGAATCTTCATGAATCTCCTCCATGAATCTTCATGTATCTCCATGAATCTCCATGCATCTCCATGAATCTCCATGAATCTCCATGAACCTCCTCCATGAATCTCCATGAATCTCCATGAACCTCCTCCATGAATCTCCATGAATCTCCATGAATATCCATGAACCTCCTCCATGAATCTCCATGAATCTCCATGAATCTCCATGAATCTCCTTCATCAATCTCCACGAACCTCCATGAATCTACATGAATCTCCATGAATCTCCATGAATCTCCATGAATCTCCATGAATATCCATGAATATCCATGAATCTCCATGTATCTCCATGTATCTCCATGAATCTCCATGAATATCCATGAATCTTCATGAATCTCCTCCATGAATCTTCATGAATCTCCATGAATCTCCATGCATCTCCATGGATCTCCATGAATCTCCATGAACCTCCTCCATGAATCTCCATGAATCTCCATGAATCTCCATGAATCTCCATGAATCTCCATGAATATCCATGAATATCCATGAATCTCCATGTATCTCCATGAATCTCCATGAATATCCATGAATCTTCATGAATCTCCTCCATGAATCTTCATGAATCTCCATGAATCTCCATGCATCTCCATGAATCTCCATGAATCTCCATGAACCTCCTCCATGAATCTCCATGAATCTCCATGAATATCCTCCATGAATCTCCATGAATCTCCATGAATCTCCATGAATCTCCTTCATCAATCTCCACGAATCTCCATGAATCTCCATGAATCTCCATGAATCTCCATGAACCTCCTCCATGAACCTCCTCCATGAATCTCCATGAATCTACATGAATCTCCATGAATCTCCATGAATCTCCATGAATCTCCATGAATATCCATGAATATCCATGAATATCCATGAATCTCCATGTATCTCCATGAATCTACATGAATCTCCATGAATCTCCATGAATCTCCTCCATGAATCTCCATAAATCGCCATGAATCTCCATGATATCCTGTATGAATCTTCATGAATCTCCATGAAAATCCATGAATATCCATTAATCTCCATGTATCTCCATGAATCTCCATGAATCTCCATGCATCTCCATGAATCTCCATGAATCTCCATGAACCTCCTCCATGAATCTCCATGAATCTCCATGAATCTCCATGAATATCCATGAACCTCCTCCATGAATCTCCATGAATCTCCATGAATCACCATGAATCTCCTTCATCAATCTCCACGAATCTCCATGAATCTACATGAATCTCCATGAATCTCCATGAATCTCTATGAATCTCCATGAATATCCATGAATATCCATGAATCTCCATGTATCTCCATGTATCTCCATGAATCTCCATGAATATCCATGAATCTTCATGAATCTCCTCCATGAATCTTCATGAATCTCCATGAATCTCCATGCATCTCCATGAATCTCCATGAATCTCCATGAACCTCCTCCATGAATCTCCATGAATCTCCATGAATATCCTCCATGAATCTCCATGAATCTCCATGAATCTCCATGTATCTCCATGAATCTACATGAATCTCCATGAATCTCCATGAACCTCCTCCATGAATCTCCATGAATCTCCATGAATATCCATGAACCTCCTCCATGAATCTCCATGAATCTCCATGAATCTCCTTCATCAATCTCCACGAATCTCCATGAATCTACATGAATCTCCATGAATCTCCATGAATCTCTATGAATCTCCATGAATATCCATGAATATCCATGAATCTCCATGTATCTCCATGTATCTCCATGAATCTCCATGAATATCCAAGAATCATCATGAATCTCCTCCATGAATCTTCATGAATCTCCATGAATCTCCATGCATCTCCATGAATCTCCTCCATGAATCTCCATAAATCGCCATGAATCTCCATGATATCCTGTATGAAACTTCATGAATCTCCATGAATATCCATGAATATCCATTAATCTCCATGTATCTCCATGAATCTCCATGAATCTCCATGAATCTCCATGAATATCCATGAATATCCATGAATCTCCATGTATCTCCATGAATCTCCATGAATATCCATGAATCTTCATGAATCTCCTCCATGAATCTTCATGAATCTCCATGAATCTCCATGCATCTCCATGAATCTCCATGAATCTCCATGAACCTCCTCCATGAATCTCCATGAATCTCCATGAATATCCTCCATGAATCTCCATGAATCTCCATGAATCTCCATGAATCTCCTTCATCAATCTCCACGAATCTCCATGAATCTACATGAATCTCCATGAATCTCCATGATTCTCCATGAATCTCCATGAATCTCCATGAATCTCCATGAATATCCATGAATCTCCATGAATATCCATGAATATTCATGAATCTCCTCCATGAATCTTCATGAATCTCCATGAATCTCCATGCATCTCCATGAATCTCCATGAATCTCCATGAACCTCCTCCATGAACCTCCTCCATGAATCTCCATGAATCTACATGAATCTCCATGAATCTCCATGAATCTCCATGAATCTCCATGTATCTCCATGAATCTACATGAATCTCCATGAATCTCCATGAATCTCCTCCATGAATCTCCATAAATCGCCATGAATCTCCATGATATCCTGTATGAAACTTCATGAATCTCCATGAATATCCATGAATATCCATTAATCTCCATGTATCTCCATGAATCTCCATGAATCTCCATGCATCTCCATGAATCTCCATGAATCTCCATGAACCTCCTCCATGAATCTCCATGAATCTCCATGAATCTCCATGAATATCCATGAACCTCCTCCATGAATCTCCATGAATCTCCATGAATCTCCATGAATCTCCATGAATCTCCTTCATCAATCTCCACGAATCTCCATGAATCTACATGAATCTCCTTCATCAATCTCCACGAATCTCCATGACTCTACATGAATCTCCATGAATCTCCATGAATCTCCATGAATCTCCATGAATATCCATGAATCTCCATGAATATCCATGAATCTTCATGAATCTCCTCCATGAATCTTCATGAATCTCCATGAATCTCCATGAATATCCATGAATCTCCATGAATCTTCATGAATCTCCATGAATCTCCATGCATCTCCATGAATCTCCATGAATCTCCATGACCCTCCTCCATGAATCTCCATGAATCTCCATGAATATCCATGAATCTCCATGAATCTCCATGAATATCCATGAATCTCCATGAATCTCCATGAATATCCATGAACCTCCTCCATGAATCTCCATGAATCTCCATGAATCTCCATGAATCTCCTTCATCAATCTCCACGAATCTCCATGAATCTACATGAATCTCCATGAATCTCCATGAATCTCCATGAATCTCCATGAATCTCCATGAATATCCATGAATATCCATGAATCTCCATGTATCTCCATGTATCTCCATGAATATCCATGAATCTTCATGAATCTTCATGAATCTCCTCCATGAATATCCTCCATGAATCTTCATGAATCTCCATGCATCTCCATGAATCTCCATGAATCTCCATGAAGCTCCTCCATGAGTCTCCATGAATCTCCATGAATCTCCATGAATCTCCATGAATATCCTCCATGAATCTCCATGAATCTCCATGAATCTCCATGTATCTCCATGAATCTACATGAATCTCCATGAATCTCCTCCATGAATCTCCATGAATCACCATGAATCTCCTTCATCAATCTCCACGAATCTCCATGAATCTCCATGAATCTCCATGAATCTCCATGAATATCCATGAATATCCATGAATCTCCATGTATCTCCATGAATCTCCATGAATATCCATGAATCTTCATGAATCTCCTCCATGAATCTTCATGTATCTCCATGAATCTCCATGCATCTCCATGAATCTCCATGAATCTCCATGAACCTCCTCCATGAATCTCCATGAATCTCCATGAACCTCCTCCATGAATCTCCATGAATCTCCATGAATATCCATGAACCTCCTCAATGAATCTCCATGAATCTCCATGAATCTCCTTCATCAATCTCCACGAACCTCCATGAATCTACATGAATCTCCATGAATCTCCATGAATCTCCATGAATCTACATGAATATCCATGAATATCCATGAATCTCCATGTATCTCCATGTATCTCCATGAATCTCCATGAATATCCATGAATCTTCATGAATCTCCTCCATGAATATTCATGAATCTCCATGAATCTCCATGCATCTCCATGGATCTCCATGAATCTCCATGAACCTCCTCCATGAATCTCCATGAATCTCCATGAATATCCTCCATGAATCTCCATGAATCTCCATGAATCTCCATGTATCTCCATGAATCTACATGAATCTCCATGAATCTCCATGAATCTCCTCCATGAATCTCCATGAATCTCCTTCATCAATCTCCACGAATCTCCATGAATCTCCATGAATCTCCATGAAGCTCCTCCATGAGTCTCCATGAATCTCCATGAATCTCCATGAATCTCCATGAATATCCTCCATGAATCTCCATGAATCTCCATGAATCTCCATGTATCTCCATGAATCTACATGAATCTCCATGAATCTCCTCCATGAATCTCCATGAATCACCATGAATCTCCTTCATCAATCTCCACGAATCTCCATGAATCTCCATGAATCTCCATGAATCTCCATGAATATCCATGAATATCCATGAATCTCCATGTATCTCCATGAATCTCCATGAATATCCATGAATCTTCATGAATCTCCTCCCTGAATCTTCATGTATCTCCATGAATCTCCATGCATCTCCATGAATCTCCATGAATCTCCATGAACCTCCTCCATGAATCTCCATGAATCTCCATGAACCTCCTCCATGAATCTCCATGAATCTCCATGAATATCCATGAACCTCCTCAATGAATCTCCATGAATCTCCATGAATCTCCATGAATCTCCTTCATCAATCTCCACGAACCTCCATGAATCTACATGAATCTCCATGAATCTCCATGAATCTCCATGAATCTCCATGAATATCCATGAATATCCATGAATCTCCATGTATCTCCATGTATCTCCATGAATCTCCATGAATATCCATGAATCTTCATGAATCTCCTCCATGAATATTCATGAATCTCCATGAATCTCCATGCATCTCCATGGATCTCCATGAATCTCCATGAACCTCCTCCATGAATCTCCATGAATCTCCATGAATATCCTCCATGAATCTCCATGAATCTCCATGAATCTCCATGTATCTCCATGAATCTACATGAATCTCCATGAATCTCCATGAATCTCCTCCATGAATCTCCATGAATCTCCTTCATCAATCTCCACGAATCTCCATGAATCTCCATGAATCTCCATGAATCTCCATGAATCTCCATGAATATCCATGAATATCCATGAATCTCCATGTATCTCCATGAATCTCCATGAATATCCATGAATCTTCATGAATCTCCTCCATGAATCTTCATGAATCTCCATGAATCTCCATGAATCTCCATGCATCTCCATGAATCTCCATGAATCTCCATGAACCTCCTCCATGAATCTCCATGAATCTCCATGAATATCCTCCATGAATCTCCATGAATCTCCATGAATATCCATGAATCTCCATGTATCTCCATGAATCTCCATGAATATCCATGAATCTTCATGAATCTCCTCCATGAATCTTCATGTATCTCCATGAATCTCCATGCATCTCCATGAATCTCCATGAATCTCCATGAACCTCCTCCATGAATCTCCATGAATCTCCATGAACCTCCTCCATGAATCTCCATGAATCTCCATGAATATCCATGAACCTCCTCAATGAATCTCCATGAATCTCCATGAATCTCCATGAATCTCCTTCATCAATCTCCACGAACCTCCATGAATCTCCATGAATCTCCATGAATCTCCATGAATATCCATGAATATCCATGAATCTCCATGTATCTCCATGAATATCCTCCATGAATCTCCATGAATCTCCATGAATCTCCATGTATCTCCATGAATCTACATGAATCTCCATGAATCTCCATGAACCTCCTCCATGAATCTCCATGAATCTCCATGAATATCCATGAACCTCCTCCATGAATCTCCATGAATCTCCATGAATCTCCTTCATCAATCTCCACGAATCTCCATGAATCTACATGAATCTCCATGAATCTCCATGAATCTCTATGAATCTCCATGAATATCCATGAATATCCATGAATCTCCATGTATCTCCATGTATCTCCATGAATCTCCATGAATATCCATGAATCTTCATGAATCTCCTCCATGAATCTTCATGAATCTCCATGAATCTCCATGCATCTCCATGAATCTCCATGAATCTCCATGAACCTCCTCCATGAATCTCCATGAATCTCCATGAATATCCTCCATGTATCTCCATGAATCTCCATGAATCTCCATGTATCTCCATGAATCTACATGAATCTCCATGAATCTCCATGAATCTCCTCCATGAATCTCCATGAATCACCATGAATCTCCTTCATCAATCTCCACGAATCTCCATGAATCTCCATGAATCTCCATGAATCTCCATGAATATCCATGAATATCCATGAATCTCCATGTATCTCCATGAATCTCCATGAATATCCATGAATCTTCATGAATCTCCTCCATGAATCTTCATGAATCTCCATGAATCTCCATGCATCTCCATGAATCTCCATGAATCTCCATGAACCTCCTCCATGAATCTCCATGAATCTCCATGAATATCCTCCATGAATCTCCATGAATCTCCATGAATCTCCATGAATCTCCTTCATCAATCTCCACGAATCTCCATGAATCTACATGAATCTCCATGAATCTCCATGAATCTCCATGAATCTCCATGAATATCCATGAATCTCCATGAATATCCATGAATATTCATGAATCTCCTCCATGAATCTTCATGAATCTCCATGAATCTCCATGCATCTCCATGAATCTCCATGAATCTCCATGAACCTCCTCCATGAACCTCCTCCATGAATCTCCATGAATCTACATGAATCTCCATGAATCTCCATGAATCTCCATGAATCTCCATGAATATCCATGAATATCCATGAATATCCATGAATCTCCATGTATCTCCATGAATCTACATGAATCTCCATGAATCTCCATGAATCTCCATAAATCGCCATGAATCTCCATGATATCCTGTATGAAACTTCATGAATCTCCATGAATATCCATGAATATCCATTAATCTCCATGTATCTCCATGAATCTCCATGAATCTCCATGCATCTCCATGAATCTCCATGAATCTCCATGAACCTCCTCCATGAATCTCCATGAATCTCCATGAATCTCCATGAATATCCATGAACCTCCTCCATGAATCTCCATGAATCTCCATGAATCTCCATGAATCTCCATGAATCTCCATGAATATCCATGAATCTCCATGAATATCCATGAATCTTCATGAATCTCCTCCATGGATATTCATGAATCTCCATGAATCTCCATGAATATCCATGAATCTCCATGAATCTCCATGAATATCCATGAATCTCCATGTATCTCCATGTATCTCCATGAATCTCCATGAATCTCCATGAATCTCCATGTATCTCCATGAATCTCCATGAATATCCATGAATCTCCATGTATCTCCATGTATCTCCATGAATCTCCATGAATCTCCATGAATCTCCATGTATCTCCATGAATCTACATGAATCTCCATGAATCTCCATGAATCTCCTCCATGAATCTCCATAAATCACCATGAATCTCCATGATATCCTGTATGAATCTTCATGAATCTCCATGAATCTCCATGCATCTCCATGAATCTCCATGAATCTCCATGAATATCCATGAATATCTATGAATCTCCATGTATCTCCTTGTATCTCCATGAATCTCCATGAATATCCATGAATCTTCATGAATCTCCTCCATGAATCTTCATGAATCTCCATGAATCTCCATGCATCTCCATGAATCTCCATGAATCTCCATGAACCTCCTCCATGAATCTCCATGAATCTCCATGAATCTCCATGAATCTCCATGAATCTCCATGTATCTCCATGAATCTACATGAATCTCCATGAATCTCCATGAATCTCCTCCATGAATCTCCATGAATCACCATGAATCTCCTTCATCAATCTCCACGAATCTCCATGAATCTCCATGAATCTCCATGCATCTCCATGAATCTCCATGAATCTCCATGAACCTCCTCCATGAATCTCCATGAATCTCCATGAATATCCTCCATGAATCTCCATGAATCTCCATGAATCTCCATGAATCTCCTTCATCAATCTCCACGAATCTCCATGAATCTACATGAATCTCCATGAATCTCCATGAATCTCCATGAATCTCCATGAATATCCATGAATCTCCATGAATATCCATGAATCTTCATGAATCTCCTCCATGAATCTTCATGAATCTCCATGAATCTCCATGCATCTCCATGAATCTCCATGAATCTCCATGAACCTCCTCCATGAACCTCCTCCATGAATCTCCATGAATCTTCATGAATCTCCATGAATCTCCATGCATCTCCATGAATCTCCATGAATCTCCATGAACCTCCTCCATGAATCTCCATGAATCTCCATGAATATCCTCCATGAATCTCCATGAATCTCCATGAATCTCCATGAATCTCCTTCATCAATCTCCACGAATCTCCATGAATCTACATGAATCTCCATGAATCTCCATGAATCTCCATGAATCTCCATGAATATCCATGAATCTCCATGTATCTCCATGAATCTACATGAATCTCCTCCATGAATCTCCATGTATCTCCATGAATCTCCATGAATCTCCATGGATCTCCTCCATGAATCTCCATGAATCTCCATGAATCTCCTTCATCAATCTCCACGAATCTCCATGAATCTACAAGAATCTCCATGAATCTCCATGAATCTCCATGAATATCCATGAATATCTATGAATCTCCATGTATCTCCTTGTATCTCCATGAATCTCCATGAATATCCATGAATCTTCATGAATCTCCTCCATGAATCTTCATGAATCTCCATGAATCTCCATGCATCTCCATGAATCTCCATGAATCTCCATGAACCTCCTCCATGAATCTCCATGAATCTCCATGAATCTCCATGAATCTCCATGAATCTCCATGTATCTCCATGAATCTACATGAATCTCCATGTATCTCCATGAATCTACATGAATCTCCATGAATCTCCATGAATCTCCTCCATGAATCTCCATGAATCACCATGAATCTCCTTCATCAATCTCCACGAATCTCCATGAATCTCCATGAATCTCCATGAATCTCCATGAATATCCATGAATATCCATGAATCTCCATGTATCTCCATGAATCTCCATGAATATCCATGAATCTTCATGAATCTCCTCCATGAATCTTCATGAATCTCCATGAATCTCCATGCATCTCCATGAATCTCCATGAATCTCCATGAACCTCCTCCATGAATCTCCATGAATCTCCATGAATATCCTCCATGAATCTCCATGAATCTCCATGAATCTCCATGAATCTCCTTCATCAATCTCCACGAATCTCCATGAATCTACATGAATCTCCATGAATCTCCATGAATCTCCATGAATCTCCATGAATATCCATGAATCTCCATGAATATCCATGAATCTTCATGAATCTCCTCCATGAATCTTCATGAATCTCCATGAATCTCCATGCATCTCCATGAATCTCCATGAATCTCCATGAACCTCCTCCATGAACCTCCTCCATGAATCTCCATGAATCTACATGAATCTCCATGAATCTCCATGAATCTCCATGAATCTCCATGAATATCCATGAATATCCATGAATATCCATGAATCTCCATGTATCTCCATGAATCTACATGAATCTCCATGAATCTCCATGAATCTCCTCCATGAATCTCCATGTATCTCCATGAATCTCCATGAATCTCCATGGATCTCCTCCATGAATCTCCATGAATCTCCATGAATCTCCTTCATCAATCTCCACGAATCTCCATGAATCTACATGAATCTCCATGAATCTCCATGAATCTCCATGAATCTCCATGAATATCCATGAATATCCATGAATCTCCATGTATCTCCATGTATCTCCATGAATCTCCATGAATATCCATGAATCTTCATGAATCTCCTCCATGAATCTCCATGAATCTCCATGAATCTCCATGTATCTCCATGAATCTACATGAATCTCCATGAATCTCCATGAATCTCCTCCATGAATCTCCATGAATCTCCATGAATCTCCATGAATATCCATGAATATCCCTGAATCTCCATGTATCTCCATGAATCTCCATGAATATCCATGAATCTCCATGTATCTCCATGAATCTACATGAATCTCCATGAATCTCCATGAATCTCCTCCATGAATCTCCATGAATCTCCATGAATCTCCATGAATATCCATGAATATCCCTGAATCTCCATGTATCTCCATGAATCTCCATGAATATCCATGAATCTTCATGAATCTCCTCCATGAATCTTCATGAATCTCCATGAATCTCCATGCATCTCCATGAATCTCCATGCATCTCCATGAATCTCCATGAATCTCCATGAACCTCCTCCATGAATCTCCATGAATCTCCATGAATATCCTCCATGAATCTCCATGAATCTCCATGAATCTCCATGAATCTCCTTCATCAATCTCCACGAATCTCCATGAATCCACATGAATCTCCATGAATCTCCATGAATCTCCATGAATCTCCATGAATATCCATGAATCTCCATGAACCTCCATGAATATCCATGAATCTTCATGAATCTCCTCCATGAATCTTCATGAATCTCCATGAATCTCCATGCATCTCCATGAATCTCCATGAATCTCCATGAACCTCCTCCATGAATCTCCATGAATCTCCATGAATATCCTCCATGAATCTCCATGAATCTCCATGAATCTCCATGAATCTCCATGAATCTCCATGAATCTCCATGAATCTCCATGAATATCCATGAATATCCATGAATCTCCATGTATCTCCATGAATCTCCATGAATATCCATGAATCTTCATGAATCTCCTCCATGAATCTTCATGAATCTCCATGAATCTCCATGCATCTCCATGAATCTCCATGAATCTCCATGAACCTCCTCCATGAATCTCCATGAATCTCCATGAATATCCTCCATGAATCTCCATGAATCTCCATGAATCTCCATGAATCTCCTTCATCAATCTCCACGAATCTCCATGAATCTACATGAATCTCCATGAATCTCCATGAATCTCCATGAATCTCCATGAATATCCATGAATCTCCATGAATATCCATGAATCTTCATGAATCTCCTCCATGAATCTTCATGAATCTCCATGAATCTCCATGCATCTCCATGAATCTCCATGAATCTCCATGAACCTCCTCCATGAACCTCCTCCATGAATCTCCATGAATCTACATGAATCTCCATGAATCTCCATGAATCTCCATGAATCTCCATGAATATCCATGAATATCCATGAATATCCATGAATCTCCATGTATCTCCATGAATCTACATGAATCTCCATGAATCTCCATGAATCTCCTCCATGAATCTCCATGTATCTCCATGAATCTCCATGAATCTCCATGGATCTCCTCCATGAATCTCCATGAATCTCCATGAATCTCCTTCATCAATCTCCACGAATCTCCATGAATCTACATGAATCTCCATGAATCTCCATGAATCTCCATGAATCTCCATGAATATCCATGAATATCCATGAATCTCCATGTATCTCCATGTATCTCCATGAATCTCCATGAATATCCATGAATCTTCATGAATCTCCTCCATGAATCTCCATGAATCTCCATGAATCTCCATGTATCTCCATGAATCTACATGAATCTCCATGAATCTCCATGAATCTCCTCCATGAATCTCCATGAATCTCCATGAATCTCCATGAATATCCATGAATATCCCTGAATCTCCATGTATCTCCATGAATCTCCATGAATATCCGTGAATCTTCATGAATCTCCTCCATGAATCTTCATGAATCTCCATGAATCTCCATGCATCTCCATGAATCTCCATGAATCTCCATGAACCTCCTCCATGAATCTCCATGAATCTCCATGAATATCCTCCATGAATCTCCATGAATCTCCATGAATCTCCATGAATCTCCTTCATCAATCTCCACGAATCTCCATGAATCCACATGAATCTCCATGAATCTCCATGAATCTCCATGAATCTCCATGAATATCCATGAATCTCCATGTATCTCCATGTATCTCCATGAATCTCCATGAATCTCCATGAATCTCCATGTATCTCCATGAATCTACATGAATCTCCATGAATCTCCATGAATCTCCTCCATGAATCTCCATAAATCACCATGAATCTCCATGATATCCTGTATGAATCTTCATGAATCTCCATGAATCTCCATGCATCTCCATGAATCTCCATGAATCTCCATGACCCTCCTCCATGAATCTCCATGAATCTCCATGAATCTCCATGAATCTCCATGACCCTCCTCCATGAATCTCCATGAATATCCATGAATCTCCATGAATCTCCTTCATCAATCTCCACGAATCTCCATGAATCCACATGAATCTCCATGAATCTCCATGAATCTCCATGAATCTCCATGAATATCCATGAATCTCCATGAATCTCCATGAATATCCATGAATCTTCATGAATCTCCTCCATGAATCTTCATGAATCTCCATGAATCTCCATGCATCTCCATGAATCTCCATGAATCTCCATGAACCTCCTCCATGAATCTCCATGAATCTCCATGAATATCCTCCATGAATCTCCATGAATCTCCATGAATCTCCATGAATCTCCATGAATCTCCATGAATCTCCATGAATCTCCATGAATATCCATGAATATCCATGAATCTCCATGTATCTCCATGAATCTCCATGAATATCCATGAATCTTCATGAATCTCCTCCATGAATCTTCATGAATCTCCATGAATCTCCATGCATCTCCATGAATCTCCATGAATCTCCATGAACCTCCTCCATGAATCTCCATGAATCTCCATGAATATCCTCCATGAATCTCCATGAATCTCCATGAATCTCCATGAATCTCCTTCATCAATCTCCACGAATCTCCATGAATCTACATGAATCTCCATGAATCTCCATGAATCTCCATGAATCTCCATGAATATCCATGAATCTCCATGAATATCCATGAATCTTCATGAATCTCCTCCATGAATCTTCATGAATCTCCATGAATCTCCATGCATCTCCATGAATCTCCATGAATCTCCATGAACCTCCTCCATGAACCTCCTCCATGAATCTCCATGAATCTACATGAATCTCCATGAATCTCCATGAATCTCCATGAATCTCCATGAATATCCATGAATATCCATGAATATCCATGAATCTCCATGTATCTCCATGAATCTACATGAATCTCCATGAATCTCCATGAATCTCCTCCATGAATCTCCATGTATCTCCATGAATCTCCATGGATCTCCTCCATGAATCTCCATGAATCTCCATGAATCTCCTTCATCAATCTCCACGAATCTCCATGAATCTACATGAATCTCCATGAATCTCCATGAATCTCCATGAATCTCCATGAATATCCATGAATATCCATGAATCTCCATGTATCTCCATGTATCTCCATGAATCTCCATGAATATCCATGAATCTTCATGAATCTCCTCCATGAATCTCCATGAATCTCCATGAATCTCCATGTATCTCCATGAATCTACATGAATCTCCATGAATCTCCATGAATCTCCTCCATGAATCTCCATGAATCTCCATGAATCTCCATGAATATCCATGAATATCCCTGAATCTCCATGTATCTCCATGAATCTCCATGAATATCCATGAATCTTCATGAATCTCCTCCATGAATCTTCATGAATCTCCATGAATCTCCATGCATCTCCATGAATCTCCATGAATCTCCATGAACCTCCTCCATGAATCTCCATGAATCTCCATGAATATCCTCCATGAATCTCCATGAATCTCCATGAATCTCCATGAATCTCCTTCATCAATCTCCACGAATCTCCATGAATCCACATGAATCTCCATGAATCTCCATGAATCTCCATGAATCTCCATGAATATCCATGAATCTCCATGTATCTCCATGTATCTCCATGAATCTCCATGAATCTCCATGAATCTCCATGTATCTCCATGAATCTACATGAATCTCCATGAATCTCCATGAATCTCCTCCATGAATCTCCATAAATCACCATGAATCTCCATGATATCCTGTATGAATCTTCATGAATCTCCATGAATCTCCATGCATCTCCATGAATCTCCATGAATCTCCATGACCCTCCTCCATGAATCTCCATGAATCTCCATGAATCTCCATGAATCTCCATGACCCTCCTCCATGAATCTCCATGAATCTCCATGAATATCCATGAATCTCCATGAATCTCCATGAATATCCATGAATCTCCATGAATCTCCATGAATCTCCATGTATCTCCATGAATCTACATGAATCTCCATGAATCTCCATGAATCTCCTCCATGAATCTCCATAAATCACCATGAATCTCCTTCATCAATCTCCACGAATCTCCATGAATCTCCATGAATCTCCATGAATCTCCATGAATCTCCATGAATCTCCATGAATCTCCATGATATCCGGTATGAATCTTCATGAATCTCCATGAATCTCCATGCATCTCCATGAATCTCCATGAATCTCCATGCATCTCCATGAATCTCCATGAATCTCCATGAACCTCCTCCATGAACCTCCTCCATGAATCTCCATAAATCTACATGAATCTCCATGAATCTCCATGAATCTCCATGAATCTCCATGAATATCCATGAATATCCATGAATATCCATGAATCTCCATGTATCTCCATGAATCTACATGAATCTCCATGAATCTCCATGAATCTCCTCCATGAATCTCCATGTATCTCCATGAATCTCCATGAATCTCCATGGATCTCCTCCATGAATCTCCATGAATCTCCATGAATCTCCTTCATCAATCTCCACGAATCTCCATGAATCTACATGAATCTCCATGAATCTCCATGAATCTCCATGAATCTCCATGAATATCCATGAATATCCATGAATCTCCATGTATCTCCATGTATCTACATGAATCTCCATGAATATCCATGAATCTTCATGAATCTCCTCCATGAATCTCCATGAATCTCCATGAATCTCCATGTATCTCCATGAATCTACATGAATCTCCATGAATCTCCATGAATCTCCTCCATGAATCTCCATGAATCTCCATGAATCTCCATGAATATCCATGAATATCCCTGAATCTCCATGTATCTCCATGAATCTCCATGAATATCCATGAATCTTCATGAATCTCCTCCATGAATCTTCATGAATCTCCATGAATCTCCATGCATCTCCATGAATCTCCATGAATCTCCATGAACCTCCTCCATGAATCTCCATGAATCTCCATGAATATCCTCCATGAATCTCCATGAATCTCCATGAATCTCCATGAATCTCCATGAATCTCCTTCATCAATCTCCACGAATCTCCATTAATCCACATGAATCTCCATGAATCTCCATGAATCTCCATGAATCTCCATGAATATCCATGAATCTCCATGTATCTCCATGTATCTCCATGAATCTCTATGAATCTCCATGAATCTCCATGTATCTCCATGAATCTACATGAATCTCCATGAATCTCCATGAATCTCCTCCATGAATCTCCATAAATCACCATGAATCTCCATGATATCCTGTATGAATCTTCATGAATCTCCATGAATCTCCATGCATCTCCATGAATCTCCATGAATCTCCATGACCCTCCTCCATGAATCTCCATGAATATCCATGAATCTCCATGAATCTCCATGAATATCCATGAATCTCCATGAATCTCCATGAATCTCCATGTATCTCCATGAATCTACATGAATCTCCATGAATCTCCATGAATCTCCTCCATGAATCTCCATAAATCACCATGAATCTCCTTCATCAATCTCCACGAATCTCCATGAATCTCCATGAATCTCCATGAATCTCCATGAATCTCCATGAATCTCCATGAATCTCCATGAATCTCCATGATATCCGGTATGAATCTTCATGAATCTCCATGAATCTCCATGCATCTCCATGAATCTCCATGAATCTCCATGAACCTCCTCCATGAATCTCCATGAATCTCCATGAATATCCATGAACCTCCTCCATGAATCTCCATGAATCTCCATGAATCTCCATGAATCTCCTTCATCAATCTCCACGAATCTCCATGAATCTACATGAATCTCCATGAATCTCCATGAATCTCCATGAATCTCCATGAATCTCCATGAATATCCATGAATATCCATGAATCCACATGAATCTCCATGAATCTCCATGAATCTCCATGAATCTCCATGAATCTCCATGTATCTCCATGAATCTACATGAATCTCCATGAATCTCCATGAATCTCCTCCATGAATCTCCATAAATCACCATGAATCTCCATGATATCCTGTATGAATCTTCATGAATCTCCATGAATCTCCATGCATCTCCATGAATCTCCATGAATCTCCATGACCCTCCTCCATGAATCTCCATGAATCTCCATGAATATCCATGAATCTCCATGAATCTCCATGAATATCCATGAATCTCCATGAATCTCCATGAATCTCCATGTATCTCCATGAATCTACATGAATCTCCATGAATCTCCATGAATCTCCTCCATGAATCTCCATAAATCACCATGAATCTCCTTCATCAATCTCCACGAATCTCCATGAATCTCCATGAATCTCCATGAATCTCCATGAATCTCCATGAATCTCCATGAATCTCCATGATATCCGGTATGAATCTTCATGAATCTCCATGAATCTCCATGCATCTCCATGAATCTCCATGAATCTCCATGAACCTCCTCCATGAATCTCCATGAATCTCCATGAATATCCATGAACCTCCTCCATGAATCTCCATGAATCTCCATGAATCTCCATGAATCTCCTTCATCAATCTCCACGAATCTCCATGAATCTCCATGAATCTCCATGAATCTCCATGAATCTCCATGAATATCCATGAATATCCATGAATCTCCATGTATCTCCATGTATCTCCATGAATATCCATGAATCTTCATGAATCTCCTCCATGAATCTCCTCCATGAATCTTCATCAATGTCCACGAATCTCCATGAATCTCCATGAATCTCCATGAATCTCCATGAATATCCATGAATATCCATGAATCTCCATGTATCTCCATGAATCTCCATGAATATCCATGAATCTTCATGAATCTCCTCCATGAATCTTCATGAATCTCCATGAATCTCCATGCATCTCCATGAATCTCCATGAATCTCCATGAACCTCCTCCATGAATCTCCATGAATCTCCATGAACCTCCTTCATGAATCTCCATGAATCTCCATGAATCTCCATGAATATCCATGAACCTCCTCCATGAATCTCCATGAATCTCCATGAATCTCCATGAATCTCCTTCATCAATCTCCACGAATCTCCATGAATCTACATGAATCTCCATGAATCTCCATGAATCTCCATGAATCTCCATGAATATCCATGAATATCCATGAATCTCCATGTATCTCCATGTATCTCCATGAATCTCCATGAATATCCATGAATCTTCATGAATCTCCTCCATGAATCTTCATGAATCTCCATGAATCTCCATGCATCTCCATGAATCTCCATGAATCTCCATGAACCTCCTCCATGAATCTCCATGAATCTCCATGAATATCCTCCATGAATCTCCATGAATCTCCATGAATCTCCATGAATCTCCATGAATATCCATGAATATCCATGAATCTCCATGTATCTCCATGAATCTCCATGAATATCCATGAATCTTCATGAATCTCCTCCATGAATCTTCATGAATCTCCATGAATCTCCATGCATCTCCATGAATCTCCATGAATCTCCATGAACCTCCTCCATGAATCTCCATGAATCTCCATGAATATCCTCCATGAATCTCCATGAATCTCCATGAATCTCCATGAATCTCCTTCATCAATCTCCACGAATCTCCATGAATCTACATGAATCTCCATGAATCTCCATGAATCTCCATGAATCTCCATGAATATCCATGAATCTCCATGAATATCCATGAATCTTCATGAATCTCCTCCATGAATCTTCATGAATCTCCATGAATCTACATGAATCTCCATGGATCTCCATGAATCTCCATGAATCTCCATGAATATCCATGAATATCCATGAATCTCCATGTATCTCCATGTATCTCCATGAATCTCCATGAATCTCCATGAATCTCCATGTATCTCCATGAATCTCCATGAACCTCCTCCATGAACCTCCTCCATGAATCTCCATGAATCTACATGAATCTCCATGAATCTCCATGAATCTCCATGAATATCCATGAATATCCATGAATATCCATGAATCTCCATGTATCTCCATGAATCTACATGAATCTCCATGAATCTCCATGAATCTCCTCCATGAATCTCCATAAATCACCATGAATCTCCATGATATCCTGTATGAATCTTCATGAATCTCCATGAATATCCATGAATATCCATTAATCTCCATGTATCTCCATGAATCTCCATGTATCTCCATGTATCTCCATGAATCTCCATGAATATCCATGAATCTTCATGAATCTCCTCCATGAATCTTCATGAATCTCCATGAATCTCCATGCATCTCCATGAATCTCCATGAATCTCCATGAACCTCCTCCATGAATCTCCATGAATCTCCATGAATCTCCATGAATCTCCATGAATCTCCTTCATCAATCTTCACGAATCTCCATGAATCTACATGAATCTCCATGAATCTCCATGAATCTCCATGAATCTCCATGAATATCCATGAATATCCATGAATCTCCATGTATCTCCATGTATCTCCATGAATCTCCATGAATCTCCATGAATCTCCATGTATCTCCATGAATCTACATGAATCTCCATGAATCTCCATGAATCTCCATGAATCTCCATGATATCCTGTATGAATCTTCATGAATCTCCATGAATCTCCATGCATCTCCATGAATCTCCATGAATCTTCATGAACCTCCTCCATGAATCTCCATGAATCTACATGAATCTCCATGAATCTCCATGAATCTCCATGAATCTCCATGAATATCCATGAATATCCATGAATCTCCATGTATCTCCATGTATCTCCATGAATCTCCATGAATCTCCATGAATCTCCATGTATCTCCATGAATCTCCATGATATCCTGTATGAATCTTCATGAATCTCCATGAATCTCCATGCATCTCCATGAATCTCCATGAATCTTCATGAACCTCCTCCATGAATCTCCATTAATCTACATGAATCTCCATGAATCTCCATGAATCTCCATGAATCTCCATGAATATTCATGAATATCCATGAATCTCCATGTATCTCCATGTATCTCCATGAATCTCCATGAATCTCCATGAATCTCCATGTATCTCCATGAATCTACATGAATCTCCATGAATCTCCATGAATCTCCATGAATCTCCATGATATCCTGTATGAATCTTCATGAATCTCCATGAATCTCCATGCATCTCCATGAATCTCCATGAATCTTCATGAACCTCTTCCATGAATCTCCATGAATCTCCATGTATCTCCATGAATCTACATGAATCTCCATGAATCTCCATGAATCTCCTCCATGAATCTCCATAAATCACCATGAATCTCCTTCATCAATCTCCACGAATCTCCATGAATCTCCATGAATCTCCATGAATCTCCATGAATCTCCATGAATCTCCATGAATCTCCATGAATCTCCATGATATCCGGTATGAATCTTCATGAATCTCCATGAATCTCCATGCATCTCCATGAATCTCCATGAATCTCCATGAACCTCCTCCATGAATCTCCATGAATCTCCATGAATATCCATGAACCTCCTCCATGAATCTCCATGAATCTCCATGAATCTCCATGAATCTCCTTCATCAATCTCCACGAATCTCCATGAATCTACATGAATCTCCATGAATCTCCATGAATCTCCATGAATCTCCATGAATCTCCATGAATATCCATGAATATCCATGAATCCACATGAATCTCCATGAATCTCCATGAATCTCCATGAATCTCCATGAATCTCCATGTATCTCCATGAATCTACATGAATCTCCATGAATCTCCATGAATCTCCTCCATGAATCTCCATAAATCACCATGAATCTCCATGATATCCTGTATGAATCTTCATGAATCTCCATGAATCTCCATGCATCTCCATGAATCTCCATGAATCTCCATGACCCTCCTCCATGAATCTCCATGAATCTCCATGAATATCCATGAATCTCCATGAATCTCCATGAATATCCATGAATCTCCATGAATCTCCATGAATCTCCATGTATCTCCATGAATCTACATGAATCTCCATGAATCTCCATGAATCTCCTCCATGAATCTCCATAAATCACCATGAATCTCCTTCATCAATCTCCACGAATCTCCATGAATCTCCATGAATCTCCATGAATCTCCATGAATCTCCATGAATCTCCATGAATCTCCATGATATCCGGTATGAATCTTCATGAATCTCCATGAATCTCCATGCATCTCCATGAATCTCCATGAATCTCCATGAACCTCCTCCATGAATCTCCATGAATCTCCATGAATATCCATGAACCTCCTCCATGAATCTCCATGAATCTCCATGAATCTCCATGAATCTCCTTCATCAATCTCCACGAATCTCCATGAATCTCCATGAATCTCCATGAATCTCCATGAATCTCCATGAATATCCATGAATATCCATGAATCTCCATGTATCTCCATGTATCTCCATGAATATCCATGAATCTTCATGAATCTCCTCCATGAATCTTCATGAATCTCCATGAATCTCCATGCATCTCCATGAATCTCCATGAATCTCCATGAATCTCCATGAATATCCATGAATATCCATGAATCTCCATGTATCTCCATGAATCTCCATGAATCTCCATGAATATCCATGAACCTCCTCCATGAATCTCCATGAATCTCCATGAATCTCCATGAATCTCCTTCATCAATCTCCACGAATCTCCATGAATCTACATGAATCTCCATGAATCTCCATGAATCTCCATGAATCTCCATGAATATCCATGAATATCCATGAATCTCCATGTATCTCCATGTATCTCCATGAATCTCCATGAATATCCATGAATCTTCATGAATCTCCTCCATGAATCTTCATGAATCTCCATGAATCTCCATGCATCTCCATGAATCTCCATGAATCTCCATGAACCTCCTCCATGAATCTCCATGAATCTCCATGAATATCCTCCATGAATCTCCATGAATCTCCATGAATCTCCATGAATCTCCATGAATATCCATGAATATCCATGAATCTCCATGTATCTCCATGAATCTCCATGAATATCCATGAATCTTCATGAATCTCCTCCATGAATCTTCATGAATCTCCATGAATCTCCATGCATCTCCATGAATCTCCATGAATCTCCATGAACCTCCTCCATGAATCTCCATGAATCTCCATGAATATCCTCCATGAATCTCCATGAATCTCCATGAATCTCCATGAATCTCCTTCATCAATCTCCACGAATCTCCATGAATCTACATGAATCTCCATGAATCTCCATGAATCTCCATGAATCTCCATGAATATCCATGAATCTCCATGAATATCCATGAATCTTCATGAATCTCCTCCATGAATCTTCATGAATCTCCATGAATCTACATGAATCTCCATGGATCTCCATGAATCTCCATGAATCTCCATGAATATCCATGAATATCCATGAATCTCCATGTATCTCCATGTATCTCCATGAATCTCCATGAATCTCCATGAATCTCCATGTATCTCCATGAATCTCCATGAACCTCCTCCATGAACCTCCTCCATGAATCTCCATGAATCTACATGAATCTCCATGAATCTCCATGAATCTCCATGAATATCCATGAATATCCATGAATATCCATGAATCTCCATGTATCTCCATGAATCTACATGAATCTCCATGAATCTCCATGAATCTCCTCCATGAATCTCCATAAATCACCATGAATCTCCATGATATCCTGTATGAATCTTCATGAATCTCCATGAATATCCATGAATATCCATTAATCTCCATGTATCTCCATGAATCTCCATGTATCTCCATGTATCTCCATGAATCTCCATGAATATCCATGAATCTTCATGAATCTCCTCCATGAATCTTCATGAATCTCCATGAATCTCCATGCATCTCCATGAATCTCCATGAATCTCCATGAACCTCCTCCATGAATCTCCATGAATCTCCATGAATCTCCATGAATCTCCATGAATCTCCTTCATCAATCTTCACGAATCTCCATGAATCTACATGAATCTCCATGAATCTCCATGAATCTCCATGAATCTCCATGAATATCCATGAATATCCATGAATCTCCATGTATCTCCATGTATCTCCATGAATCTCCATGAATCTCCATGAATCTCCATGTATCTCCATGAATCTACATGAATCTCCATGAATCTCCATGAATCTCCATGAATCTCCATGATATCCTGTATGAATCTTCATGAATCTCCATGAATCTCCATGCATCTCCATGAATCTCCATGAATCTTCATGAACCTCCTCCATGAATCTCCATGAATCTACATGAATCTCCATGAATCTCCATGAATCTCCATGAATCTCCATGAATATCCATGAATATCCATGAATCTCCATGTATCTCCATGTATCTCCATGAATCTCCATGAATCTCCATGAATCTCCATGTATCTCCATGAATCTCCATGATATCCTGTATGAATCTTCATGAATCTCCATGAATCTCCATGCATCTCCATGAATCTCCATGAATCTTCATGAACCTCCTCCATGAATCTCCATTAATCTACATGAATCTCCATGAATCTCCATGAATCTCCATGAATCTCCATGAATATTCATGAATATCCATGAATCTCCATGTATCTCCATGTATCTCCATGAATCTCCATGAATCTCCATGAATCTCCATGTATCTCCATGAATCTACATGAATCTCCATGAATCTCCATGAATCTCCATGAATCTCCATGATATCCTGTATGAATCTTCATGAATCTCCATGAATCTCCATGCATCTCCATGAATCTCCATGAATCTTCATGAACCTCTTCCATGAATCTCCATGAATCTCCATGAATATCCATGAATCTCCATGAATCTCCATGAATCTCCATGCATCTCCATGAATCTCCATGAATCTCCATGAACCTCCTCCATGAATCTCCATGAATCTCCATGAATATCCTCCATGAATCTCCATGAATCTCCATGAATCTCCATGTATCTCCATGAATCTCCATGAATCTCCATGAACCTCCTCCATGAATCTCCATGAATCTCCATGAATATCCTCCATGAATCTCCATGAATCTCCATGAATCTCCATGTATCTCCATGAATCTACATGAATCTCCATGAATCTCCATGAATCTCCTCCATGAATCTCCATGAATCACCATGAATCTCCTTCATCAATCTCCACGAATCTACATGAATCTCCATGAATCTCCATGAATATCCATGAATATCCATGAATCTCCATGTATCTCCATGAATCTCCATGAATATCCATGAATCTTCATGAATCTCCTCCATGAATCTTCATGAATCTCCATGAATCTCCATGCATCTCCATGAATCTCCATGAATCTCCATGAACCTCCTCCATGAATCTCCATGAATCTCCATGAATATCCTCCATGAATCTCCATGAATCTTCATGAATCTCCATGAATCTCCATGCATCTCCATGAATCTCCATGAATCTCCATGAACCTCCTCCATGAATCTCCATGAATCTCCATGAATATCCTCCATGAATCTACATGAATCTCCATGAATCTCCATGAATCTCCATGAATCTCCATGAATATCCATGAATCTCCATGAATATCCATGAATCTTCATGAATCTCCTCCATGAATCTCCATGAATCTCCATGAATCTCCATGAATCTCCTTCATCAATCTCCACGAATCTCCATGAATCTACATGAATCTCCATGAATCTCCATGAATCTCCATGAATCTCCATGAATATCCATGAATCTCCATGAATATCCATGAATCTTCATGAATCTCCTCCATGAATCTTCATGAATCTCCATGAATCTACATGAATCTCCATGGATCTCCATGAATCTCCATGAATCTCCATGAATATCCATGAATATCCATGAATCTCCATGTATCTCCATGTATCTCCATGAATCTCCATGAATCTCCATGAATCTCCATGTATCTCCATGAATCTCCATGAACCTCCTCCATGAACCTCCTCCATGAATCTCCATGAATCTACATGAATCTCCATGAATCTCCATGAATCTCCATGAATATCCATGAATATCCATGAATATCCATGAATCTCCATGTATCTCCATGAATCTACATGAATCTCCATGAATCTCCATGAATCTCCTCCATGAATCTCCATAAATCACCATGAATCTCCATGATATCCTGTATGAATCTTCATGAATCTCCATGAATATCCATGAATATCCATTAATCTCCATGTATCTCCATGAATCTCCATGTATCTCCATGTATCTCCATGAATCTCCATGAATATCCATGAATCTTCATGAATCTCCTCCATGAATCTTCATGAATCTCCATGAATCTCCATGCATCTCCATGAATCTCCATGAATCTCCATGAACCTCCTCCATGAATCTCCATGAATCTCCATGAATCTCCATGAATCTCCATGAATCTCCTTCATCAATCTTCACGAATCTCCATGAATCTACATGAATCTCCATGAATCTCCATGAATCTCCATGAATCTCCATGAATATCCATGAATATCCATGAATCTCCATGTATCTCCATGTATCTCCATGAATCTCCATGAATCTCCATGAATCTTCATGTATCTCCATGAATCTACATGAATCTCCATGAATCTCCATGAATCTCCATGAATCTCCATGATATCCTGTATGAATCTTCATGAATCTCCATGAATCTCCATGCATCTCCATGAATCTCCATGAATCTTCATGAACCTCCTCCATGAATCTCCATGAATCTACATGAATCTCCATGAATCTCCATGAATCTCCATGAATCTCCATGAATATCCATGAATATCCATGAATCTCCATGTATCTCCATGTATCTCCATGAATCTCCATGAATCTCCATGAATCTCCATGTATCTCCATGAATCTCCATGATATCCTGTATGAATCTTCATGAATCTCCATGAATCTCCATGCATCTCCATGAATCTCCATGAATCTTCATGAACCTCCTCCATGAATCTCCATTAATCTACATGAATCTCCATGAATCTCCATGAATCTCCATGAATCTCCATGAATATTCATGAATATCCATGAATCTCCATGTATCTCCATGTATCTCCATGAATCTCCATGAATCTCCATGAATCTCCATGTATCTCCATGAATCTACATGAATCTCCATGAATCTCCATGAATCTCCATGAATCTCCATGATATCCTGTATGAATCTTCATGAATCTCCATGAATCTCCATGCATCTCCATGAATCTCCATGAATCTTCATGAACCTCCTCCATGAATCTCCATGAATCTCCATGAATATCCATGAATCTCCATGAATCTCCATGAATCTCCATGCATCTCCATGAATCTCCATGAATCTCCATGAACCTCCTCCATGAATCTCCATGAATCTCCATGAATATCCTCCATGAATCTCCATGAATCTCCATGAATCTCCATGTATCTCCATGAATCTCCATGAATCTCCATGAACCTCCTCCATGAATCTCCATGAATCTCCATGAATATCCTCCATGAATCTCCATGAATCTCCATGAATCTCCATGTATCTCCATGAATCTACATGAATCTCCATGAATCTCCATGAATCTCCTCCATGAATCTCCATGAATCACCATGAATCTCCTTCATCAATCTCCACGAATCTACATGAATCTCCATGAATCTCCATGAATATCCATGAATATCCATGAATCTCCATGTATCTCCATGAATCTCCATGAATATCCATGAATCTTCATGAATCTCCTCCATGAATCTTCATGAATCTCCATGAATCTCCATGCATCTCCATGAATCTCCATGAATCTCCATGAACCTCCTCCATGAATCTCCATGAATCTCCATGAATATCCTCCATGAATCTCCATGAATCTTCATGAATCTCCATGAATCTCCATGCATCTCCATGAATCTCCATGAATCTCCATGAACCTCCTCCATGAATCTCCATGAATCTCCATGAATATCCTCCATGAATCTACATGAATCTCCATGAATCTTCATGAATCTCCATGAATCTCCATGAATATCCATGAATCTCCATGAATATCCATGAATCTTCATGAATCTCCTCCATGAATCTTCATGAATCTCCATGAATCTACATGAATCTCCATGAATCTCCATGAATCTCCATGAATCTCCATGAATCTCCATGAATATCCATGAATATCCATGAATCTCCATGTATCTCCATGTATCTCCATGAATCTCCATGAATCTCCATGAATCTCCATGTATCTCCATGAATCTCCATGAACCTCCTCCATGAACCTCCTCCATGAATCTCCATGAATCTACATGAATCTCCATGAATCTCCATGAATCTCCATGAATATCCATGAATATCCATGAATATCCATGAATCTCCATGTATCTCCATGAATCTACATGAATCTCCATGAATCTCCATGAATCTCCTCCATGAATCTCCATAAATCACCATGAATCTCCATGATATCCTGTATGAATCTTCATGAATCTCCATGAATATCCATGAATATCCATTAATCTCCATGTATCTCCATGAATCTCCATGTATCTCCATGTATCTCCATGAATCTCCTTCATCAATCTCCACGAATCTCCATGAATCCACATGAATCTCCATGAATCTCCATGAATCTCCATGAATCTCCATGAATATCCATGAATCTCCATGAACCTCCTCCATGAATCTCCATGAATCTCCATGAATATCCTCCATGAATCTCCATGAATCTCCATGAATCTCCATGAATCTCCATGAATCTCCATGAATCTCCATGAATCTCCATGAATATCCATGAATATCCATGAATCTCCATGTATCTCCATGAATCTCCATGAATATCCATGAATCTTCATGAATCTCCTCCATGAATCTTCATGAATCTCCATGAATCTCCATGCATCTCCATGAATCTCCATGAATCTCCATGAACCTCCTCCATGAATCTCCATGAATCTCCATGAATATCCTCCATGAATCTCCATGAATCTCCATGAATCTCCATGAATCTCCTTCATCAATCTCCACGAATCTCCATGAATCTACATGAATCTCCATGAATCTCCATGAATCTCCATGAATCTCCATGAATATCCATGAATCTCCATGAATATCCATGAATCTTCATGAATCTCCTCCATGAATCTTCATGAATCTCCATGAATCTCCATGCATCTCCATGAATCTCCATGAATCTCCATGAACCTCCTCCATGAACCTCCTCCATGAATCTCCATGAATCTACATGAATCTCCATGAATCTCCATGAATCTCCATGAATCTCCATGAATATCCATGAATATCCATGAATATCCATGAATCTCCATGTATCTCCATGAATCTACATGAATCTCCATGAATCTCCATGAATCTCCTCCATGAATCTCCATGTATCTCCATGAATCTCCATGGATCTCCTCCATGAATCTCCATGAATCTCCATGAATCTCCTTCATCAATCTCCACGAATCTCCATGAATCTACATGAATCTCCATGAATCTCCATGAATCTCCATGAATCTCCATGAATATCCATGAATATCCATGAATCTCCATGTATCTCCATGTATCTCCATGAATCTCCATGAATATCCATGAATCTTCATGAATCTCCTCCATGAATCTCCATGAATCTCCATGAATCTCCATGTATCTCCATGAATCTACATGAATCTCCATGAATCTCCATGAATCTCCTCCATGAATCTCCATGAATCTCCATGAATCTCCATGAATATCCATGAATATCCCTGAATCTCCATGTATCTCCATGAATCTCCATGAATATCCATGAATCTTCATGAATCTCCTCCATGAATCTTCATGAATCTCCATGAATCTCCATGCATCTCCATGAATCTCCATGAATCTCCATGAACCTCCTCCATGAATCTCCATGAATCTCCATGAATATCCTCCATGAATCTCCATGAATCTCCATGAATCTCCATGAATCTCCTTCATCAATCTCCACGAATCTCCATGAATCCACATGAATCTCCATGAATCTCCATGAATCTCCATGAATCTCCATGAATATCCATGAATCTCCATGTATCTCCATGTATCTCCATGAATCTCCATGAATCTCCATGAATCTCCATGTATCTCCATGAATCTACATGAATCTCCATGAATCTCCATGAATCTCCTCCATGAATCTCCATAAATCACCATGAATCTCCATGATATCCTGTATGAATCTTCATGAATCTCCATGAATCTCCATGCATCTCCATGAATCTCCATGAATCTCCATGACCCTCCTCCATGAATCTCCATGAATCTCCATGAATCTCCATGAATCTCCATGACCCTCCTCCATGAATCTCCATGAATCTCCATGAATATCCATGAATCTCCATGAATCTCCATGAATATCCATGAATCTCCATGAATCTCCATGAATCTCCATGTATCTCCATGAATCTACATGAATCTCCATGAATCTACATGAATCTCCTCCATGAATCTCCATAAATCACCATGAATCTCCTTCATCAATCTCCACGAATCTCCATGAATCTCCATGAATCTCCATGAATCTCCATGAATCTCCATGAATCTCCATGAATCTCCATGATATCCGGTATGAATCTTCATGAATCTCCATGAATCTCCATGCATCTCCATGAATCTCCATGAATCTCCATGCATCTCCATGAATCTCCATGAATCTCCATGAACCTCCTCCATGAACCTCCTCCATGAATCTCCATGAATCTACATGAATCTCCATGAATCTCCATGAATCTCCATGAATCTCCATGAATATCCATGAATATCCATGAATATCCATGAATCTCCATGTATCTCCATGAATCTACATGAATCTCCATGAATCTCCATGAATCTCCTCCATGAATCTCCATGTATCTCCATGAATCTCCATGAATCTCCATGGATCTCCTCCATGAATCTCCATGAATCTCCATGAATCTCCTTCATCAATCTCCACGAATCTCCATGAATCTACATGAATCTCCATGAATCTCCATGAATCTCCATGAATCTCCATGAATATCCATGAATATCCATGAATCTCCATGTATCTCCATGTATCTCCATGAATCTCCATGAATATCCATGAATCTTCATGAATCTCCTCCATGAATCTCCATGAATCTCCATGAATCTCCATGTATCTCCATGAATCTACATGAATCTCCATGAATCTCCATGAATCTCCTCCATGAATCTCCATGAATCTCCATGAATCTCCATGAATATCCATGAATATCCCTGAATCTCCATGTATCTCCATGAATCTCCATGAATATCCATGAATCTTCATGAATCTCCTCCATGAATCTTCATGAATCTCCATGAATCTCCATGCATCTCCATGAATCTCCATGAATCTCCATGAACCTCCTCCATGAATCTCCATGAATCTCCATGAATATCCTCCATGAATCTCCATGAATCTCCATGAATCTCCATGAATCTCCTTCATCAATCTCCACGAATCTCCATGAATCCACATGAATCTCCATGAATCTCCATGAATCTCCATGAATCTCCATGAATATCCATGAATCTCCATGTATCTCCATGTATCTCCATGAATCTCCATGAATCTCCATGAATCTCCATGTATCTCCATGAATCTACATGAATCTCCATGATTCTCCATGAATCTCCTCCATGAATCTCCATAAATCACCATGAATCTCCATGATATCCTGTATGAATCTTCATGAATCTCCATGAATCTCCATGCATCTCCATGAATCTCCATGAATCTCCATGACCCTCCTCCATGAATCTCCATGAATCTCCATGAATATCCATGAATCTCCATGAATCTCCATGAATATCCATGAATCTCCATGAATCTCCATGAATCTCCATGTATCTCCATGAATCTACATGAATCTCCATGAATCTCCATGAATCTCCTCCATGAATCTCCATAAATCACCATGAATCTCCTTCATCAATCTCCACGAATCTCCATGAATCTCCATGAATCTCCATGAATCTCCATGAATCTCCATGAATCTCCATGAATCTCCATGATATCCGGTATGAATCTTCATGAATCTCCATGAATCTCCATGCATCTCCATGAATCTCCATGAATCTCCATGAACCTCCTCCATGAATCTCCATGAATCTCCATGAATATCCATGAACCTCCTCCATGAATCTCCATGAATCTCCATGAATCTCCATGAATCTCCTTCATCAATCTCCACGAATCTCCATGAATCTACATGAATCTCCATGAATCTCCATGAATCTCCATGAATCTCCATGAATCTCCATGAATATCCATGAATATCCATGAATCCACATGAATCTCCATGAATCTCCATGAATCTCCATGAATCTCCATGAATCTCCATGTATCTCCATGAATCTACATGAATCTCCATGAATCTCCATGAATCTCCTCCATGAATCTCCATAAATCACCATGAATCTCCATGATATCCTGTATGAATCTTCATGAATCTCCATGAATCTCCATGCATCTCCATGAATCTCCATGAATCTCCATGACCCTCCTCCATGAATCTCCATGAATCTCCATGAATATCCATGAATCTCCATGAATCTCCATGAATATCCATGAATCTCCATGAATCTCCATGAATCTCCATGTATCTCCATGAATCTACATGAATCTCCATGAATCTCCATGAATCTCCTCCATAAATCTCCATAAATCACCATGAATCTCCTTCATGAATCTCCACGAATCTCCATGAATCTCCATGAATCTCCATGAATCTCCATGAATCTCCATGAATCTCCATGAATCTCCATGATATCCGGTATGAATCTTCATGAATCTCCATGAATCTCCATGCATCTCCATGAATCTCCATGAATCTCCATGAACCTCCTCCATGAATCTCCATGAATCTCCATGAATATCCATGAACCTCCTCCATGAATCTCCATGAATCTCCATGAATCTCCATGAATCTCCTTCATCAATCTCCACGAATCTCCATGAATCTCCATGAATCTCCATGAATCTCCATGAATCTCCATGAATATCCATGAATATCCATGAATCTCCATGTATCTCCATGTATCTCCATGAATATCCATGAATCTTCATGAATCTCCTCCATGAATCTCCTCCATGAATCTTCATGAATCTCCATGAATCTCCATGCATCTCCATGAATCTCCATGAATCTCCATGAAGCTCCTCCATGAATCTCCATGAATCTCCATGAATATCCTCCATGAATCTCCATGAATCTCCATGAATCTCCATGTATCTCCATGAATCTACATGAATCTCCATGAATCTCCATGAATCTCCTCCATGAATCTCCATAAATCACCATGAATCTCCATGATATCCTGTATGAATCTTCATGAATCTCCATGAATCTCCATGCATCTCCATGAATCTCCATGAATCTCCATGACCCTCCTCCATGAATCTCCATGAATCTCCATGAATATCCATGAATCTCCATGAATCTCCATGAATATCCATGAATCTCCATGAATCTCCATGAATCTCCATGTATCTCCATGAATCTACATGAATCTCCATGAATCTCCATGAATCTCCTCCATGAATCTCCATAAATCACCATGAATCTCCTTCATCAATCTCCACGAATCTCCATGAATCTCCATGAATCTCCATGAATCTCCATGAATCTCCATGAATCTCCATGATATCCGGTATGAATCTTCATGAATCTCCATGAATCTCCATGCATCTCCATGAATCTCCATGAATCTCCATGAACCTCCTCCATGAATCTCCATGAATCTCCATGAATATCCATGAACCTCCTCCATGAATCTCCATGAATCTCCATGAATCTCCATGAATCTCCATGAATCTCCTTCATCAATCTCCACGAATCTCCATGAATCTCCATGAATCTCCATGAATCTCCATGAATCTCCATGAATATCCATGAATATCCATGAATCTCCATGTATCTCCATGTATCTCCATGAATATCCATGAATCTTCATGAATCTCCTCCATGAATCTCCTCCATGAATCTTCATGAATCTCCATGAATCTCCATGCATCTCCATGAATCTCCATGAATCTCCATGAAGCTCCTCCATGAATCTCCATGAATCTCCATGAATATCCTCCATGAATCTCCATGAATCTCCATGAATCTCCATGTATCTCCATGAATCTACATGAATCTCCATGAATCTCCTCCATGAATCTCCATGAATCACCATGAATCTCCTTCATCAATGTCCACGAATCTCCATGAATCTCCATGAATCTCCATGAATCTCCATGAATATCCATGAATATCCATGAATCTCCATGTATCTCCATGAATCTCCATGAATATCCATGAATCTTCATGAATCTCCTCCATGAATCTTCATGAATCTCCATGAATCTCCATGCATCTCCATGAATCTCCATGAATCTCCATGAACCTCCTCCATGAATCTCCATGAATCTCCATGAACCTCCTTCATGAATCTCCATGAATCTCCATGAATCTCCATGAATATCCATGAACCTCCTCCATGAATCTCCATGAATCTCCATGAATCTCCATGAATCTCCTTCATCAATCTCCACGAATCTCCATGAATCTACATGAATCTCCATGAATCTCCATGAATCTCCATGAATCTCCATGAATATCCATGAATCTTCATGAATCTCCTCCATGAATCTTCATGAATCTCCATGAATCTCCATGCATCTCCATGAATCTCCATGAATCTCCATGAACCTCCTCCATGAATCTCCATGAATCTCCATGAATATCCTCCATGAATCTCCATGAATCTCCATGAATCTCCATGTATCTCCATGAATCTACATGAATCTCCATGAATCTCCATGAATCTCCTCCATGAATCTCCATGAATCACCATGAATCTCCTTCATCAATCTCCACGAATCTCCATGAATCTCCATGAATCTCCATGAATCTCCATGAATATCCATGAATATCCATGAATCTCCATGTATATCCATGAATCTCCATGAATATCCATGAATCTTCATGAATCTCCTCCATGAATCTTCATGAATCTCCATGAATCTCCATGCATCTCCATGAATCTCCATGAATCTCCATGAACCTCCTCCATGAATCTCCATGAATCTCCATGAATATCCTCCATGAATCTCCATGAATCTCCATGAATCTCCATGAATCTCCTTCATCAATCTCCACGAATCTCCATGAATCTACATGAATCTCCATGAATCTCCATGAATCTCCATGAATCTCCATGAATATCCATGAATCTCCATGAATATCCATGAATCTTCATGAATCTCCTCCATGAATCTTCATGAATCTCCATGAATCTACATGAATCTCCATGGATCTCCATGAATATCCATGAATATCCATGAATCTCCATGTATATCCATGAATCTCCATGAATATCCATGAATCTTCATGAATCTCCTCCATGAATCTTCATGAATCTCCATGAATCTCCATGCATCTCCATGAATCTCCATGAATCTCCATGAACCTCCTCCATGAATCTCCATGAATCTCCATGAATATCCTCCATGAATCTCCATGAATCTCCATGAATCTCCATGAATCTCCTTCATCAATCTCCACGAATCTCCATGAATCTACATGAATCTCCATGAATCGCCATGAATCTCCATGAATCTCCATGAATATCCATGAATCTCCATGAATATCCATGAATCTTCATGAATCTCCTCCATGAATCTTCATGAATCTCCATGAATCTACATGAATCTCCATGGATCTCCATGAATCTCCATGAATCTCCATGAATATCCATGAATATCCATGAATCTCCATGTATCTCCATGTATCTCCATGAATCTCCATGAATCTCCATGAATCTCCATGTATCTCCATGAATCTCCATGAACCTCCTCCATGAACCTCCTCCATGAATCTCCATGAATCTACATGAATCTCCATGAATCTCCATGAATCTCCATGAATATCCATGAATATCCATGAATATCCATGAATCTCCATGTATCTCCATGAATCTACATGAATCTCCATGAATCTCCATGAATCTCCTCCATGAATCTCCATAAATCACCATGAATCTCCATGATATCCTGTATGAATCTTCATGAATCTCCATGAATATCCATGAATATCCATTAATCTCCATGTATCTCCATGAATCTCCATGTATCTCCATGTATCTCCATGAATCTCCATGAATATCCATGAATCTTCATGAATCTCCTCCATGAATCTTCATGAATCTCCATGAATCTCCATGCATCTCCATGAATCTCCATGAATCTCCATGAACCTCCTCCATGAATCTCCATGAATCTCCATGAATCTCCATGAATCTCCATGAATCTCCTTCATCAATCTCCACGAATCTCCATGAATCTACATGAATCTCCATGAATCTCCATGAATCTCCATGAATCTCCATGAATATCCATGAATATCCATGAATCTCCATGTATCTCCATGTATCTCCATGAATCTCCATGAATCTCCATGAATCTCCATGTATCTCCATGAATCTACATGAATCTCCATGAATCTCCATGAATCTCCATGAATCTCCATGATATCCTGTATGAATCTTCATGAATCTCCATGAATCTCCATGCATCTCCATGAATCTCCATGAATCTTCATGAACCTCCTCCATGAATCTCCATGAATCTACATGAATCTCCATGAATCTCCATGAATCTCCATGAATCTCCATGAATATCCATGAATATCCATGAATCTCCATGTATCTCCATGTATCTCCATGAATCTCCATGAATCTCCATGAATCTCCATGTATCTCCATGAATCTCCATGATATCCTGTATGAATCTTCATGAATCTCCATGAATCTCCATGCATCTCCATGAATCTCCATGAATCTTCATGAACCTCCTCCATGAATCTCCATGAATCTACATGAATCTCCATGAATCTCCATGAATCTCCATGAATCTCCATGAATATCCATGAATATCCATGAATCTCCATGTATCTCCATGTATCTCCATGAATCTCCATGAATCTCCATGAATCTCCATGTATCTCCATGAATCTACATGAATCTCCATGAATCTCCATGAATCTCCATGAATCTCCATGATATCCTGTATGAATCTTCATGAATCTCCATGAATCTCCATGCATCTCCATGAATCTCCATGAATCTTCATGAACCTCCTCCATGAATCTCCATGAATCTCCATGAATATCCATGAATCTCCATGAATCTCCATGAATCTTCATGTATCTCCATGAATCTACATGAATCTCCATGAATCTCCATGAATCTCCTCCATGAATCTCCATAAATCACCATGAATCTCCTTCATCAATCTCCATGAATCTCCATGAATCTCCATGAATATCCATGAATATCCATGAATCTCCATGTATCTCCATGTATCTCCATGAATCTCCTCCATGAATCTTCATGAATCTCCATGAATCTCCATGCATCTCCATGAATCTCCATGAATCTCCATGAACCTCCTCCATGAATCTCCATGAATCTCCATGAATATCCTCCATGAATCTCCATGAATCTCCATGAATCTCCATGTATCTCCATGAATCTCCATGAATCTCCATGAACCTCCTCCATGAATCTCCATGAATCTCCATGAATATCCTCCATGAATCTCCATGAATCTCCATGAATCTCCATGTATCTCCATGAATCTACATGAATCTCCATGAATCTCCATGAATCTCCTCCATGAATCTCCATGAATCACCATGAATCTCCTTCATCAATCTCCACGAATCTCCATGAATCTCCATGAATCTCCATGAATATCCATGAATATCCATGAATCTCCATGTATCTCCATGAATCTCCATGAATATCCATGAATCTTCATGAATCTCCTCCATGAATCTTCATGAATCTCCATGAATCTACATGAATCTCCATGGATCTCCATGAATCTCCATGAATCTCCATGAATATCCATGAATATCCATGAATCTCCATGTATCTCCATGTATCTCCATGAATCTCCATGAATCTCCATGAATCTCCATGTATCTCCATGAATCTCCATGAACCTCCTCCATGAACCTCCTCCATGAATCTCCATGAATCTACATGAATCTCCATGAATCTCCATGAATCTCCATGAATATCCATGAATATCCATGAATATCCATGAATCTCCATGTATCTCCATGAATCTACATGAATCTCCATGAATCTCCATGAATCTCCTCCATGAATCTCCATAAATCACCATGAATCTCCATGATATCCTGTATGAATCTTCATGAATCTCCATGAATATCCATGAATATCCATTAATCTCCATGTATCTCCATGAATCTCCATGTATCTCCATGTATCTCCATGAATCTCCATGAATATCCATGAATCTTCATGAATCTCCTCCATGAATCTTCATGAATCTCCATGAATCTCCATGCATCTCCATGAATCTCCATGAATCTCCATGAACCTCCTCCATGAATCTCCATGAATCTCCATGAATCTCCATGAATCTCCATGAATCTCCTTCATCAATCTCCACGAATCTCCATGAATCTACATGAATCTCCATGAATCTCCATGAATCTCCATGAATCTCCATGAATATCCATGAATATCCATGAATCTCCATGTATCTCCATGTATCTCCATGAATCTCCATGAATCTCCATGAATCTCCATGTATCTCCATGAATCTACATGAATCTCCATGAATCTCCATGAATCTCCATGAATCTCCATGATATCCTGTATGAATCTTCATGAATCTTCATGAATCTCCATGAATCTCCATGCATCTCCATGAATCTCCATGAATCTCCATGAACCTCCTCCATGAATCTCCATGAATCTCCATGAATATCCTCCATGAATCTCCATGAATCTCCATGAATCTCCATGTATCTCCATGAATCTCCATGAATCTCCATGAACCTCCTCCATGAATCTCCATGAATCTCCATGAATATCCTCCATGAATCTCCATGAATCTCCATGAATCTCCATGTATCTCCATGAATCTACATGAATCTCCATGAATCTCCATGAATCTCCTCCATGAATCTCCATGAATCACCATGAATCTCCTTCATCAATCTCCACGAATCTCCATGAATCTCCATGAATCTCCATGAATATCCACGAATATCCATGAATCTCCATGTATCTCCATGAATCTCCATGAATATCCATGAATCTTCATGAATCTCCTCCATGAATCTTCATGAATCTCCATGAATCTCCATGCATCTCCATGAATCTCCATGAATCTCCATGAACCTCCTCCATGAATCTCCATGAATCTCCATGAATATCCTCCATGAATCTCCATGAATCTCCATGAATCTCCATGAATCTCCTTCATCAATCTCCACGAATCTCCATGAATCTACATGAATCTCCATGAATCTCCATGAATCTCCATGAATCTCCATGAATATCCATGAATCTCCATGAATATCCATGAATCTCCATGAATATCCATGAATATCCATGAATATCCATGAATCTCCATGTATCTCCATGAATCTACATGAATCTCCATGAATCTCCATGAATCTCCTCCATGAATCTCCATAAATCACCATGAATCTCCATGATATCCTGTATGAATCTTCATGAATCTCCATGAATATCCATGAATATCCATTAATCTCCATGTATCTCCATGAATCTCCATGTATCTCCATGTATCTCCATGAATCTCCATGAATCTCCATGAATATCCATGAATCTTCATGAATCTCCTCCATGAATCTTCATGAATCTCCATGAATATCCATGCATCTCCATGAATCTCCATGAATCTCCATGAACCTCCTCCATGAATCTCCATGAATCTCCATGAATATCCTCCATGAATCTCCATGAATCTCCATGAATCTCCATGTATCTCCATGAATCTACATGAATCTCCATGAATCACCATGAATCTCCTTCATCAATCTCCACGAATCTCCATGAATCTCCATGAATCTCCATGAATCTCCATGAATATCCATGAATATCCCTGAATCTCCATGTATCTCCATGAATCTCCATGAATATCCATGAATCTTCATGAATCTCCTCCATGAATCTTCATGAATCTCCATGAATCTCCATGCATCTCCATGAATCTCCATGAATCTCCATGAACCTCCTCCATGAATCTCCATGAATCTCCATGAATATCCTCCATGAATCTCCATGAATCTCCATGAATCTCCATGAATCTCCTTCATCAATCTCCACGAATCTCCATGAATCTACATGAATCTCCATGAATCTCCATGAATCTCCATGAATCTCCATGAATATCCATGAATCTCCATGTATCTCCATGTATCTCCATGAATCTCCATGAATCTCCATGAATCTCCATGTATCTCCATGAATCTACATGAATCTCCATGAATCTCCATGAATCTCCTCCATGAATCTCCATAAATCACCATGAATCTCCATGATATCCTGTATGAATCTTCATGAATCTCCATGAATCTCCATGCATCTCCATGAATCTCCATGAATCTCCATGACCCTCCTCCATGAATCTCCATGAATCTCCATGAATATCCATGAATCTCCATGAATCTCCATGAATATCCATGAATCTCCATGAATCTCCATGAATCTCCATGTACCTCCATGAATCTACATGAATCTCCATGAATCTCCATGAATCTCCTCCATGAATCTCCATAAATCACCATGAATCTCCTTCATCAATCTCCACGAATCTCCATGAATCTCCATGAATCTCCATGAATCTCCATGAATCTCCATGATATCCGGTATGAATCTTCATGAATCTCCATGAATCTCCATGCATCTCCATGAATCTCCATGACTCTCCATGAACCTCCTCCATGAATCTCCATGAATCTCCATGAATATCCATGAACCTCCTCCATGAATCTCCATGAATCTCCATGAATCTCCATGAATCTCCTTCATCAATCTCCACGAATTTCCATGAATCTACATGAATCTCCATGAATCTCCATGAATCTCCATGAATCTACATGAATCTCCATGAATCTCCTCCATGAATCTCCATGAATCACCATGAATCTCCTTCATCAATGTCCACGAATCTCCATGAATCTCCATGAATCTCCATGAATCTCCATGAATATCCATGAATATCCATGAATCTCCATGTATCTCCATGAATCTCCATGAATATCCATGAATCTTCATGAATCTCCTCCATGAATCTTCATGAATCTCCATGAATCTCCATGCATCTCCATGAATCTCCATGAATCTCCATGAACCTCCTCCATGAATCTCCATGAATCTCCATGAACCTCCTTCATGAATCTCCATGAATCTCCATGAATCTCCATGAATATCCATGAACCTCCTCCATGAATCTCCATGAATCTCCATGAATCTCCATGAATCTCCTTCATCAATCTCCACGAATCTCCATGAATCTACATGAATCTCCATGAATCTCCATGAATCTCCATGAATCTCCATGAATATCCATGAATCTTCATGAATCTCCTCCATGAATCTTCATGAATCTCCATGAATCTCCATGCATCTCCATGAATCTCCATGAATCTCCATGAACCTCCTCCATGAATCTCCATGAATCTCCATGAATATCCTCCATGAATCTCCATGAATCTCCATGAATCTCCATGTATCTCCATGAATCTACATGAATCTCCATGAATCTCCATGAATCTCCTCCATGAATCTCCATGAATCACCATGAATCTCCTTCATCAATCTCCACGAATCTCCATGAATCTCCATGAATCTCCATGAATCTCCATGAATATCCATGAATATCCATGAATCTCCATGTATATCCATGAATCTCCATGAATATCCATGAATCTTCATGAATCTCCTCCATGAATCTTCATGAATCTCCATGAATCTCCATGCATCTCCATGAATCTCCATGAATCTCCATGAACCTCCTCCATGAATCTCCATGAATCTCCATGAATATCCTCCATGAATCTCCATGAATCTCCATGAATCTCCATGAATCTCCTTCATCAATCTCCACGAATCTCCATGAATCTACATGAATCTCCATGAATCTCCATGAATCTCCATGAATCTCCATGAATATCCATGAATCTCCATGAATATCCATGAATCTTCATGAATCTCCTCCATGAATCTTCATGAATCTCCATGAATCTACATGAATCTCCATGGATCTCCATGAATCTCCATGAATCTCCATGAATATCCATGAATATCCATGAATCTCCATGTATCTCCATGTATCTCCATGAATCTCCATGAATCTCCATGAATCTCCATGTATCTCCATGAATCTCCATGAACCTCCTCCATGAACCTCCTCCATGAATCTCCATGCATCTCCATGAATCTCCATGAATCTCCATGAAGCTCCTCCATGAATCTCCATGAATCTCCATGAATATCCTCCATGAATCTCCATGAATCTCCATGAATCTCCATGTATCTCCATGAATCTACATGAATCTCCATGAATCTCCTCCATGAATCTCCATGAATCACCATGAATCTCCTTCATCAATGTCCACGAATCTCCATGAATCTCCATGAATCTCCATGAATCTCCATGAATATCCATGAATATCCATGAATCTCCATGTATCTCCATGAATCTCCATGAATATCCATGAATCTTCATGAATCTCCTCCATGAATCTTCATGAATCTCCATGAATCTCCATGCATCTCCATGAATCTCCATGAATCTCCATGAACCTCCTCCATGAATCTCCATGAATCTCCATGAACCTCCTTCATGAATCTCCATGAATCTCCATGAATCTCCATGAATATCCATGAACCTCCTCCATGAATCTCCATGAATCTCCATGAATCTCCATGAATCTCCTTCATCAATCTCCACGAATCTCCATGAATCTACATGAATCTCCATGAATCTCCATGAATCTCCATGAATCTCCATGAATATCCATGAATCTTCATGAATCTCCTCCATGAATCTTCATGAATCTCCATGAATCTCCATGCATCTCCATGAATCTCCATGAATCTCCATGAACCTCCTCCATGAATCTCCATGAATCTCCATGAATATCCTCCATGAATCTCCATGAATCTCCATGAATCTCCATGTATCTCCATGAATCTACATGAATCTCCATGAATCTCCATGAATCTCCTCCATGAATCTCCATGAATCACCATGAATCTCCTTCATCAATCTCCACGAATCTCCATGAATCTCCATGAATCTCCATGAATCTCCATGAATATCCATGAATATCCATGAATCTCCATGTATATCCATGAATCTCCATGAATATCCATGAATCTTCATGAATCTCCTCCATGAATCTTCATGAATCTCCATGAATCTCCATGCATCTCCATGAATCTCCATGAATCTCCATGAACCTCCTCCATGAATCTCCATGAATCTCCATGAATATCCTCCATGAATCTCCATGAATCTCCATGAATCTCCATGAATCTCCTTCATCAATCTCCACGAATCTCCATGAATCTACATGAATCTCCATGAATCTCCATGAATCTCCATGAATCTCCATGAATATCCATGAATCTCCATGAATATCCATGAATCTTCATGAATCTCCTCCATGAATCTTCATGAATCTCCATGAATCTACATGAATCTCCATGGATCTCCATGAATCTCCATGAATCTCCATGAATATCCATGAATATCCATGAATCTCCATGTATCTCCATGTATCTCCATGAATCTCCATGAATCTCCATGAATCTCCATGTATCTCCATGAATCTCCATGAACCTCCTCCATGAACCTCCTCCATGAATCTCCATGAATCTACATGAATCTCCATGAATCTCCATGAATCTCCATGAATATCCATGAATATCCATGAATATCCATGAATCTCCATGTATCTCCATGAATCTACATGAATCTCCATGAATCTCCATGAATCTCCTCCATGAATCTCCATAAATCACCATGAATCTCCATGATATCCTGTATGAATCTTCATGAATCTCCATGAATATCCATGAATATCCATTAATCTCCATGTATCTCCATGAATCTCCATGTATCTCCATGTATCTCCATGAATCTCCATGAATATCCATGAATCTTCATGAATCTCCTCCATGAATCTTCATGAATCTCCATGAATCTCCATGCATCTCCATGAATCTCCATGAATCTCCATGAACCTCCTCCATGAATCTCCATGAATCTCCATGAATCTCCATGAATCTCCATGAATCTCCTTCATCAATCTCCACGAATCTCCATGAATCTACATGAATCTCCATGAATCTCCATGAATCTCCATGAATCTCCATGAATATCCATGAATATCCATGAATCTCCATGTATCTCCATGTATCTCCATGAATCTCCATGAATCTCCATGAATCTCCATGTATCTCCATGAATCTACATGAATCTCCATGAATCTCCATGAATCTCCATGAATCTCCATGATATCCTGTATGAATCTTCATGAATCTCCATGAATCTCCATGCATCTCCATGAATCTCCATGAATCTTCATGAACCTCCTCCATGAATCTCCATGAATCTACATGAATCTCCATGAATCTCCATGAATCTCCATGAATCTCCATGAATATCCATGAATATCCATGAATCTCCATGTATCTCCATGTATCTCCATGAATCTCCATGAATCTCCATGAATCTCCATGTATCTCCATGAATCTCCATGATATCCTGTATGAATCTTCATGAATCTCCATGAATCTCCATGCATCTCCATGAATCTCCATGAATCTTCATGAACCTCCTCCATGAATCTCCATGAATCTACATGAATCTCCATGAATCTCCATGAATCTCCATGAATCTCCATGAATATCCATGAATATCCATGAATCTCCATGTATCTCCATGTATCTCCATGAATCTCCATGAATCTCCATGAATCTCCATGTATCTCCATGAATCTACATGAATCTCCATGAATCTCCATGAATCTCCATGAATCTCCATGATATCCTGTATGAATCTTCATGAATCTCCATGAATCTCCATGCATCTCCATGAATCTCCATGAATCTTCATGAACCTCCTCCATGAATCTCCATGAATCTCCATGAATATCCATGAATCTCCATGAATCTCCATGAATCTTCATGTATCTCCATGAATCTACATGAATCTCCATGAATCTCCATGAATCTCCTCCATGAATCTCCATAAATCACCATGAATCTCCTTCATCAATCTCCATGAATCTCCATGAATCTCCATGAATATCCATGAATATCCATGAATCTCCATGTATCTCCATGTATCTCCATGAATCTCCTCCATGAATCTTCATGAATCTCCATGAATCTCCATGCATCTCCATGAATCTCCATGAATCTCCATGAACCTCCTCCATGAATCTCCATGAATCTCCATGAATATCCTCCATGAATCTCCATGAATCTCCATGAATCTCCATGTATCTCCATGAATCTCCATGAATCTCCATGAACCTCCTCCATGAATCTCCATGAATCTCCATGAATATCCTCCATGAATCTCCATGAATCTCCATGAATCTCCATGTATCTCCATGAATCTACATGAATCTCCATGAATCTCCATGAATCTCCTCCATGAATCTCCATGAATCACCATGAATCTCCTTCATCAATCTCCACGAATCTCCATGAATCTCCATGAATCTCCATGAATATCCATGAATATCCATGAACCTCCATGTATCTCCATGAATCTCCATGAATATCCATGAATCTTCATGAATCTCCTCCATGAATCTTCATGAATCTCCATGAATCTCCATGCATCTCCATGAATCTCCATGAATCTCCATGAACCTCCTCCATGAATCTCCATGAATCTCCATGAATATCCTCCATGAATCTCCATGAATCTCCATGAATCTCCATGAATCTCCTTCATCAATCTCCACGAATCTCCATGAATCTACATGAATCTCCATGAATCTCCATGAATCTCCATGAATCTCCATGAATATCCATGAATCTCCATGAATATCCATGAATCTTCATGAATCTCCTCCATGAATCTTCATGAATCTCCATGAATCTACATGAATCTCCATGAATCTCCATGAATCTCCATGAATCTCCATGAATATCCATGAATATCCATGAATCTCCATGTATCTCCATGTATCTCCATGAATATCCATGAATCTCCATGAATCTCCATGTATCTCCATGAATCTCCATGAACCTCCTCCATGAACCTCCTCCATGAATCTCCATGAATCTACATGAATCTCCATGAATCTCCATGAATCTCCATGAATATCCATGAATATCCATGAATATCCATGAATCTCCATGTATCTCCATGAATCTACATGAATCTCCATGAATCTCCATGAATCTCCTCCATGAATCTCCATAAATCACCATGAATCTCCATGATATCCTGTATGAATCTTCATGAATCTCCATGAATATCCATGAATATCCATTAATCTCCATGTATCTCCATGAATCTCCATGTATCTCCATGTATCTCCATGAATCTCCATGAATCTCCATGAATATCCATGAATCTTCATGAATCTCCTCCATGAATCTTCATGAATCTCCATGAATATCCATGCATCTCCATGAATCTCCATGAATCTCCATGAACCTCCTCCATGAATCTCCATGAATATCCATGAATCTCCATGTATCTCCATGTATCTCCATGAATCTCCATGAATCTCCATGAATCTCCATGTATCTCCATGAATCTACATGAATCTCCATGAATCTCCATGAATCTCCTCCATGAATCTCCATAAATCACCATGAATCTCCATGATATCCTGTATGAATCTTCATGAATCTCCATGAATCTCCATGCATCTCCATGAATCTCCATGAATCTCCATGACCCTCCTCCATGAATCTCCATGAATCTCCATGAATATCCATGAATCTCCATGAATCTCCATGAATATCCATGAATCTCCATGAATCTCCATGAATCTCCATGTACCTCCATGAATCTACATGAATCTCCATGAATCTCCATGAATCTCCTCCATGAATCTCCATAAATCACCATGAATCTCCTTCATCAATCTCCACGAATCTCCATGAATCTCCATGAATCTCCATGAATCTCCATGAATCTCCATGATATCCGGTATGAATCTTCATGAATCTCCATGAATCTCCATGCATCTCCATGAATCTCCATGACTCTCCATGAACCTCCTCCATGAATCTCCATGAATCTCCATGAATATCCATGAACCTCCTCCATGAATCTCCATGAATCTCCATGAATCTCCATGAATCTCCTTCATCAATCTCCACGAATTTCCATGAATCTACATGAATCTCCATGAATCTCCATGAATCTCCATGAATCTCCATGAATATCCATGAATCTCCATGTATCTCCATGTATCTCCATGAATCTCCATGAATCTCCATGAATCTCCATGTATCTCCATGAATCTACATGAATCTCCATGAATCTCCATGAATCTCCTCCATGAATCTCCATAAATCACCATGAATCTCCATGATATCCTGTATGAATCTTCATGAATCTCCATGAATCTCCATGCATCTCCATGAATCTCCATGAATCTCCATGACCCTCCTCCATGAATCTCCATGAATCTCCATGAATATCCATGAATCTCCATGTATCTCCATGAATCTACATGAATCTCCATGAATCTCCATGCATCTCCATGAATCTCCATGAATCTCCATGAACCTCCTCCATGAATCTCCATGAATCTCCATGAATATCCTCCATGAATCTCCATGAATTTCCATGAATCTCCATGAATCTCCTTCATCAATCTCCACGAATCTCCATGAATCTACATGAATCTCCATGAATCTCCATGAATCTCCATGAATCTCCATGAATATCCATGAATCTCCATGTATCTCCATGTATCTCCATGAATCTCCATGAATCTCCATGAATCTCCATGTATCTCCATGAATCTACATGATTCTCCATGAATCTCCATGAATCTCCTCCATGAATCTCCATAAATCACCATGAATCTCCATGATATCCTGTATGAATCTTCATGAATCTCCATGAATCTCCATGCATCTCCATGAATCTCCATGAATCTCCATGACCCTCCTCCATGAATCTCCATGAATCTCCATGAATCTCCATGAATCTCCATGAATCTCCATGAATATCCATGAATCTCCATGAATCTCCATGAATCTCCATGTATCTCCATGAATCTACATGAATCTCCATGAATCTCCATGAATCTCCTCCATGAATCTCCATAAATCACCATGAATCTCCTTCATCAATCTCCACGAATCTCCATGAATCTCCATGAATCTCCATGAATCTCCATGAATCTCCATGATATCCGGTATGAATCTTCATGAATCTCCATGAATCTCCATGCATCTCCATGAATCTCCATGACTCTCCATGAACCTCCTCCATGAATCTCCATGAATCTCCATGAATATCCATGAACCTCCTCCATGAATCTCCATGAATCTCCATGAATCTCCATGAATATCCATGAATATCCATGAATCTCCATGTATCTCCATGCATCTCCATGAATATTCATGAATCTTCATGAATCTCCTCCATGAATCTCCTCCATGAATCTTCATGAATCTCCATGAATCTCCATGCATCTCCATGAATCTCCATGAATCTCCATGAAGCTCCTCCATGAATCTCCATGAATCTCCATGAATATCCTCCATGAATCTCCATGAATCTCCATGAATCTCCATGTATCTCCATGAATCTACATGAATCTCCATGAATCTCCTCCATGAATCTCCATGAATCACCATGAATCTCCTTCATCAATCTCCACGAATCTCCATGAATATCCATGAATCTCCATGAATCTCCATGAATATCCATGAATATCCATGAATCTCCATGTATCTCCATGAATCTCCATGAATCTCCATGATATCCGGTATGAATCTTCATGAATCTCCATGAATCTCCATGCATCTCCATGAATCTCCATGACTCTCCATGAACCTCCTCCATGAATCTCCATGAATCTCCATGAATATCCATGAACCTCCTCCATGAATCTCCATGAATCTCCATGAATCTCCATGAATATCCATGAATATCCATGAATCTCCATGTATCTCCATGTATCTCCATGAATATTCATGAATCTTCATGAATCTCCTCCATGAATCTCCTCCATGAATCTTCATGAATCTCCATGAATCTCCATGCATCTCCATGAATCTCCATGAATCTCCATGAAGCTCCTCCATGAATCTCCATGAATCTCCATGAATATCCTCCATGAATCTCCATGAATCTCCATGAATCTCCATGTATCTCCATGAATCTACATGAATCTCCATGAATCTCCTCCATGAATCTCCATGAATCACCATGAATCTCCTTCATCAATCTCCACGAATCTCCATGAATATCCATGAATCTCCATGAATCTCCATGAATATCCATGAATATCCATGAATCTCCATGTATCTCCATGAATCTCCATGAATATCCATGAATCTTCATGAATCTCCTCCATAAATCTTCATGAATCTCCATGAATCTCCATGCACCTCCATGAATCTCCATGAATCTCCATGAACCTCCTCCATGAATCTCCATGAATCTCCATGAACCTCCTCCATGAATCTCCATGAATCTCCATGAATATCCATGAACCTCCTCCATGAATCTCCATGAATCTCCATGAATCTCCATGAATCTCCTTCATCAATCTCCACGAATCTCCATGAATCTACATGAATCTCCATGAATCTCCATGAATCTCCATGAATATCCATGAATCTCCATGAATATCCATGAATCTCCATGAATCTCCATGAATCTCCATGTATCTCCATGAATCTACATGAATCTCCATGAATCTCCATGAATCTCCTCCATGAATCTCCATAAATCACCATGAATCTCCTTCATCAATCTCCACGAATCTCCATGAATCTCCATGAATCTCCATGAATCTCCATGAATCTCCATGATATCCGGTATGAATCTTCATGAATCTCCATGAATCTCCATGCATCTCCATGAATCTCCATGACTCTCCATGAACCTCCTCCATGAATCTCCATGAATCTCCATGAATATCCATGAACCTCCTCCATGAATCTCCATGAATCTCCATGAATCTCCATGAATATCCATGAATATCCATGAATCTCCATGTATCTCCATGTATCTCCATGAATATTCATGAATCTTCATGAATCTCCTCCATGAATCTTCATGAATCTCCATGAATCTCCATGCATCTCCATGAATCTCCATGAATCTCCATGAACCTCCTCCATGAATCTCCATGAATCTCCATGAATATCCTCCATGAATCTCCATGAATCTCCATGAATCTCCATGAATCTCCTTCATCAATCTCCACGAATCTCCATGAATCTACATGAATCTCCATGAATCTCCATGAATCTCCATGAATCTCCATGAATGTCCATGAATCTCCATGAATATCCATGAATATCCATTAATCTCCATGTATCTCCATGAATCTCCATGAATCTCCATGCATCTCCATGAATCTCCATGAATCTCCATGAACCTCCTCCATGAATCTCCATGAATCTCCATGAATATCCATGAACCTCCTCCATGAATCTCCATGAATCTCCATGAATCTCCATGAATCTCCATGTATCTCCATGAATCTACATGAATCTCCATGAATCTCCATGAATCTCCTCCATGAATCTCCATAAATCACCATGAATCTCCTTCATCAATCTCCACGAATCTCCATGAATCTCCATGAATCTCCACGAATCTCCATGAATCTACATGAATCTCCATGAATCTCCATGAATCTCCATGAATATCCATGAATATCCATGAATCTCCATGTATCTCCATGTATCTCCATGAATCTCCATGAATCTCCACGAATCTCCATCTATCTCCATGAATCTCCATGCATCTCCATGAATCTCCATGAACCTCTTCCATGAATCTCCATGAATCTCCATGAATATCCTCCATGAATCTCCATGAATCTCCATGAATCTCCATGTATCTCCATGAATCTACATGAATCTCCATGAATCTCCATGAATCTCCTCCATGAATCTCCATGAATCACCATGAATCTCCTTCATCAATCTCCACGAATCTCCATGAATCTCCATGAATCTCCATGAATCTCCATGAATCTCCATGATATCCTGTATGAATCTTCATGAATCTCCATGAATCTCCATGCATCTCCATGAATCTCCATGAATCTTCATGAACCTCCTCCATGAATCTCCATGAATCTCCACGAATATCCATGAACCTCCATGAATCTCCATGAATCTCCATGTATCTCCATGAATCTACATGAATCTCCATGAATCTCCTCCATGAATCTCCATAAATCACCACGAATCTCCTTCATCAATCTCCATGAATCTCCATGAATCTCCATGAATATCCATGAATATCCATGAATCTCCATGTATCTCCATGAATCTCCTCCATGAATCTTCATGAATCTCCATGAATCTCCATGCATCTCCATGAATCTCCATGAATCTCCATGAACCTCCTCCATGAATCTCCATTAATCTCCATGAATATCCTCCATGAATCTCCATGAATCTCCATGTATCTCCATGAATCTCCATGAATCTCCATGAATCTCCTCCATGAATCTCCATGAATCTCCATGGATCTCCTTCATCAATCTCCACGAATCTCCATGAATCTACATGAATCTCCATGAATCTCCATGAATCTCCATGAATCTCCATGAATATCCATGAATATCCATGAATCTCCATGTATCTCCATGTATCTCCATGAATCTCCATGAATATCCATGAATCTTCATGAATCTCCTCCATGAATCTTCATGAATCTCCATGAATCTCCATGCATCTCCATGAATCTCCATGAATTACCATGAACCTCCTCCATGAATCTCCATGAATCTCCATGAATATCCTCCATGAATCTCCATGAATCTCCATGAATCTCCATGAATCTCCATGAATATCCTCCATGAATCTCCATGAATCTCCAGGAATCTCCATGAATCTCCTTCATCAATCTCCACGAATCTCCATGAATCTACATGAATCTCCATGAATTACCATGAACCTCCTCCATGAATCTCCATGAATATCCTCCATGAATCTCCATGAATCTCCATGAATCTCCATGAATCTCCATGAATCTCCATGAATATCCATGAATCTCCATGAATCTCCATGCATCTCCATGAATCTCCATGAATCTCCATGAACCTCCTCCATGAATCTCCATGAATCTACATGAATCTCCATGAATCTCCATGAATATCCATGAGTCTCCATGAATATCCATGAATATCCATGAATCTCCATGACCCTCCTCCATGAATCTCCATGAATCTCCATGAATATCCATGAATCTCCATGAATCTCCATGAATATCCATGAATCTCCATGAATCTCCATGAATCTCCATGTATCTCCATGAATCTACATGAATCTCCATGAATCTCCATGAACCTCCTCCACGAATCTCCATAAATCACCATGAATCTCCTTCATCAATCTCCACGAATCTCCATGAATCTCCATGAATCTCCATGAATCTCCATGAATCACCATGAATCTCCATGAATCTCCATGATATCCGGTATGAATCTTCATGAATCTCCATGAATCTCCATGCATCTCCATGAATATCCATGAACCTCCTCCATGAATCTCCATGAATCTCCATGAATCTCCTTCATCAATCTCCACGAATCTCCATGAATCTCCATGAATCTCCATGAATCTCCTTCATCAATCTCCACGAATCTCCATGAATCTACATGAATCTCCATGAATCTCCATGAATCTCCATGAATCTCCATGAATATCCATGAATATCAATGAATCTCCATGTATCTCCATGTATCTCCATGAATATCCATGAATCTTCATGAATCTCCTCCATGAATCTCCTCCATGAATCTTCATGAATCTCCATGAATCTCCATGCATCTCCATGAATCTCCATGAATCTCCATGAAGCTCCTCCATGAATCTCCATGAATCTCCATTAATATCCTCCATGAATCTCCATGAATCTCCATGAATCTCCATGTATCTCCATGAATCTACATGAATCTTCATGAATCTCCATGAATCTCCTCCATGAATCTCCATGAATCACCATGAATCTCCTTCATCAATCTCCACGAATCTCCATGAATCTCCATGAATCTCCATGAATCTCCATGAATATCCATGAATATCCATTAATCTCCATGTATCTCCATGAATCTCCATGAATATCCATGAATCTTCATGAATCTCCTCCATGAATCTTCATGAATCTCCATGAATCTCCATGCATCTCCATGAATCTCCATGAATCTCCATGAACCTCCTCCATGAATCTCCATGAATCTCCATGAATATCCATGAACCTCCTCCATGAATCTCCATGAATCTCCATGAATCTCCATGAATCTCCTTCATCAATCTCCACGAATCTCCATGAATCTACATGAATCTCCATGAATCTCCATGAATCTCCATGAATATCCATGAATATCCATGAATCTCCATGTATCTCCATGTATCTCCATGAATCTCCATGAATCTCCATGAATCTCTATGAATCTCCTTCATCAATCTCCACGAATCTCCATGAATCTACATGAATCTCCATGAATCTCCATGAATCTCCATGAATATCCATGAATATCCATGAATCTCCATGTATCTCCATGTATCTCCATGAATCTCCATGAATATCCATGAATCTTCATGAATCTCCTCCATGTATCTCCATGTATCTCCATGAATCTCCATGAATATCCATGAATCTTCATGAATCTCCTCCATGAATCTTCATGAATCTCCATGAATCTCCATGCATCTCCATGAATCTCCATGAATTACCATGAACCTCCTCCATGAATCTCCATGAATCTCCATGAATATCCTCCATGAATCTCCATGAATCTCCATGAATCTCCATGAATATCCATGAATATCCATGAATCTCCATGTATCTCCATGAATCTCCATGAATACCCATGAATCTTCATGAATCTCCTCCATGAATCTTCATGAATCTCCATGAATCTCCATGCATCACCATGAATCTCCATGAATCTCCATGAACCTCCTCCATGAATCTCCATGAATCTCCATGAATATCCTCCATGAATCTCCATGAATCTCCACGAATCTCCATGAATCTCCTTCATCAATCTCCACGAATCTCCATGAATCTACATGAATCTCCATGAATTACCATGAACCTCCTCCATGAATCTCCATGAATATCCTCCATGAATCTCCATGAATCTCCATGAATCTCCATGAATCTCCATGAATATCCATGAATCTCCATGAATCTTCATGCATCTCCATGAATCTCCATGAATCTCCATGAACCTCCTCCATGAATCTCCATGAATCTACATGAATCTCCATGAATCTCCATGAATATCCATGAATATCCATGAATCTCCATGACCCTCCTCCATGAATCTCCATGAATCTCCATGAATATCCATGAATCTCCATGAATCTCCATGAATATCCATGAATCTCCATGAATCTCCATGAATCTCCATGTATCTCCATGAATCTACATGAATCTCCATGAATCTCCATGAATCTCCTCCACGAATCTCCATAAATCACCATGAATCTCCTTCATCAATCTCCACGAATCTCCATGAATCTCCATGAATCTCCATGAATCTCCATGAATCTCCTTCATCAATCTCCACGAATCTCCATGAATCTGCATGAATCTCCATGAATCTCCTTCATCAATCTCCACGAATCTCCATGAATCTACATGAATCTCCATGAATCTCCATGAATCTCCATGAATCTCCATGAATATCCATGAATATCAATGAATCTCCATGTATCTCCATGTATCTCCATGAATATCCATGAATCTTCATGAATCTCCTCCATGAATCTCCTCCATGAATCTTCATGAATCTCCATGAATCTCCATGCATCTCCATGAATCTCCATGAATCTCCATGAAGCTCCTCCATGAATCTCCATGAATCTCCATTAATATCCTCCATGAATCTCCATGAATCTCCATGAATCTCCATGTATCTCCATGAATCTACATGAATCTTCATGAATCTCCATGAATCTCCTCCATGAATCTCCATGAATCACCATGAATCTCCTTCATCAATCTCCACGAATCTCCATGAATCTCCATGAATCTCCATGAATCTCCATGAATATCCATGAATATCCATTAATCTCCATGTATCTCCATGAATCTCCATGAATATCCATGAATCTTCATGAATCTCCTCCATGAATCTTCATGAATCTCCATGAATCTCCATGCATCTCCATGAATCTCCATGAATCTCCATGAACCTCCTCCATGAATCTCCATGAATCTCCATGAATATCCATGAATCTCCTCCATGAATCTCCATGAATCTC
>CAXARU010000057.1:0-25000 GCA_963971365.1 Lasioglossum villosulum
ACACTGACTCTGACACTGACACTGACATTCACATTCACATTGATATTGACATTGACATTGACATTGACATTGACATTGACATTGACATTGACATTGACATTGACATTGACATTGACATTTACATTGACATTGACATTGACATTGACATTGACATTGACATTGACATTGACATTGACATTGACATTGACATTGACATTGACATTGACATTGACATTGACATTGACATTGACATTGACATTGACATTGACATTGACATTGACATTGACATTGACATTGACATTGACATTGACATTGACATTGACATTGACATTGACATTGACATTGACATTGACATTGACATTGACATTGACATTGACATTGACATTGACATTGACATTGACATTGACATTGACATTGACATTGACATTGACATTGACATTGACATTGACATTGACATTGACATTGACATTTTCATTGACATTGACATTGACATTCACATCGACATTGACATTGACATTGACATTGACATTAACATTGACATTGACATTGACATTGACATTGACATTGACAATCGCATTGACATTGACATTGACAATCGCATTGACATTGACATTGACATTGAAATTGACATTGACATTGACATTGACATTGACATTGACATTGACATTGACATTGACATTGACATTGGCATTGACATTGACATTGACATTGACATTGACATTGACATTGACATTGACATTGACATTGACATTGACATTGACATTGACATTGACATTGACATTGACATTGACATTGACATTGACATTGACATTGACATTGACATTGACATTGACATTGACATTGACATTGACATTGACATTGACATTGACATTGACATTGACATTGACATTGACATTGACATTGACATTGACATTGACATTGACATTGACATTGACATTGACATTGACATTGACATTGACATTGACATTGACATTGACATTGACATTGACATTGACATTGACATTGACATTGACATTGACATTGACATTGACATTGACATTGACATTGACATTGACATTGACATTGACATTGACATTGACATTGACATTGACATTGACATTGACATTGACATTGACATTGACATTGACATTGACATTGACATTGACATTGACATTGACATTGACATTGACATTGACATTGACATTGACATTGACATTGACATTGACATTGACATTGACATTGACATTGACATTGACATTGACATTGACATTGACATTGACATTGACATTGACATTGACATTGACATTGACATTGACATTGACATTGACATTGACATTGACATTGACATTGACATTGACATTGACATTGACATTGACATTGACATTGACATTGACATTGACATTGACATTGACATTGACATTGACATTGACATTGACATTGACATTGACATTGACATTGACATTGACATTGACATTGACATTGACATTGACATTGACATTGACATTGACATTGACATTGACATTGACATTGACATTGACATTGACATTGACATTGACATTGACATTGACATTGACATTGACATTGACATTGACATTGACATTGACATTGACATTGACATTGACATTGACATTGACATTGACATTGACATTGACATTGACATTGACATTGACATTGACATTGACATTGACATTGACATTGACATTGACATTGACATTGACATTGACATTGACATTGACATTGACATTGACATTGACATTGACATTGACATTGACATTGACATTGACATTGACATTGACATTGACATTGACATTGACATTGACATTGACATTGACATTGACATTGACATTGACATTGACATTGACATTGACATTGACATTGACATTGACATTGACATTGACATTGACATTGACATTGACATTGACATTGACATTGACATTGACATTGACATTGACATTGACATTGACATTGACATTGACATTGACATTGACATTGACATTGACATTGACATTGACATTGACATTGACATTGACATTGACATTGACATTGACATTGACATTGACATTGACATTGACATTGACATTGACATTGACATTGACATTGACATTGACATTGACATTGACATTGACATTGACATTGACATTGACATTGACATTGACATTGACATTGACATTGACATTGACATTGACATTGACATTGACATTGACATTGACATTGACATTGACATTGACATTGACATTGACATTGACATTGACATTGACATTGACATTGACATTGACATTGACATTGACATTGACATTGACATTGACATTGACATTGACATTGACATTGACATTGACATTGGCATTGGCATTGGCATTGGCATTGGCATTGGCATTGGCATTGGCATTGGCATTGGCATTGGCATTGACATTGACATTGACATTGACATTGACATTGACATTGACATTGACATTGACATTGACATTGACATTGACATTGACATTGACATTGACATTGACATTGACATTGACATTGACATTGACATTGACATTGACATTGACATTGACATTGACATTGACATTGACATTGACATTGACATTGACATTGACATTGACATTGACATTGACATTGACATTGACATTGACATTGACATTGACATTGACATTGACATTGACATTGACATTGACATTGACATTGACATTGACATTGACATTGACATTGACATTGACATTGACATTGACATTGACATTGACATTGACATTGACATTGACATTGACATTGACATTGACATTGACATTGACATTGACATTGACATTGACATTGACATTGACATTGACATTGACATTGACATTGACATTGACATTGACATTGACATTGACATTGACATTGACATTGACATTGACATTGACATTGACATTGACATTGACATTGACATTGACAGTGACATTGACATTGACATTGACATTGACATTGACATTGACATTGACATTGACATTGACATTGACAGTGACATTGACATTGACATTGACATTGACATTGACATTGACATTGACATTGACATTGACATTGACATTGACATTGACATTGACATTGACATTGACATTGACATTGACATTGACAATCGCATTCACATTGATATTGACATTGACATTGCCCTTGACACTGACACTGACACTGACAATGACACTTTCACTAATACTGACACTGACGGTGACAATGACACTTTCACTAACACTGTCACTGACAATGACACTGACTCTGACACTGACACTGACATTCACATTCACATTGATATTGACATTGACATTGACATTGACATTGACATTGACATTGACATTGACATTGACATTGACATTGACATTGACATTTACATTGACATTGACATTGACATTGACATTGACATTGACATTGACATTGACATTGACATTGACATTGACATTGACATTGACATTGACATTGACATTGACATTGACATTGACATTGACATTGACATTGACATTGACATTGACATTGACATTGACATTGACATTGACATTGACATTGACATTGACATTGACATTGACATTGACATTGACATTGACATTGACATTGACATTGACATTGACATTGACATTGACATTGACATTGACATTGACATTGACATTGACATTGACATTGACATTGACATTGACATTGACATTGACATTGACCTTGACATTGACATTGACATTGACATTGACATTGACATTGACATTGACATTGACATTGACATTGACATTGACATTGACATTGACATTGACATTGACATTTTCATTGACATTGACATTAACATTGACATCGACATTGACATTGACATTGACATTGACATTAACATTGACATTGACATTGACATTGACATTGACATTGACAATCGCATTGACATTGACATTGACATTGAAATTGACATTGACATTGACATTGACATTGACATTGACATTGACATTGACATTGACATTGACATTGGCATTGACATTGACATTGACATTGACATTGACATTGACATTGACATTGACATTGACATTGACATTGACATTGACATTGACATTGACATTGACATTGACATTGACATTGACATTGACATTGACATTGACATTGACATTGACATTGACATTGACATTGACATTGACATTGACATTGACATTGACATTGACATTGACATTGACATTGACATTGACATTGACATTGACATTGACATTGACATTGACATTGACATTGACATTGACATTGACATTGACATTGACATTGACATTGACATTGACATTGACATTGACATTGACATTGACATTGACATTGACATTGACATTGACATTGACATTGACATTGACATTGACATTGACATTGACATTGACATTGACATTGACATTGACATTGACATTGACATTGACATTGACATTGACATTGACATTGACATTGACATTGACATTGACATTGACATTGACATTGACATTGACATTGACATTGACATTGACATTGACATTGACATTGACATTGACATTGACATTGACATTGACATTGACATTGACATTGACATTGACATTGACATTGACATTGACATTGACATTGACATTGACATTGACATTGACATTGACATTGACATTGACATTGACATTGACATTGACATTGACATTGACATTGACATTGGCATTGGCATTGGCATTGGCATTGGCATTGACATTGACATTGACATTGACATGGACATTGACATGGACATTGACATTGACATTGACATTGACATTGACATTGACATTGACATTGACATTGACATTGACATTGACATTGACATTGACATTGACATTGACATTGACATTGACATTGACATTGACATTGACATTGACATTGACATTGACATTGACATTGACATTGACATTGACATTGACATTGACATTGACATTGACATTGACATTGACATTGACATTGACATTGACATTGACATTGACATTGACATTGACATTGACATTGACATTGACATTGACATTGACATTGACATTGACATTGACATTGACATTGACATTGACATTGACATTGACATTGACATTGACATTGACATTGACATTGACATTGACATTGACATTGACATTGACATTGACATTGACATTGACATTGACATTGACATTGACATTGACATTGACATTGACATTGACATTGACATTGACATTGACATTGACATTGACATTGACATTGACATTGACATTGACATTGACATTGACATTGACATTGACATTGACATTGACATTGACATTGACATTGACATTGACATTGACATTGACATTGACATTGACATTGACATTGACATTGACATTGACATTGACATTGACATTGACATTGACATTGACATTGACATTGACATTGACATTGACATTGACATTGACATTGACATTGACATTGACATTGACATTGACATTGACATTGACATTGACATTGACATTGACATTGACATTGACATTGACATTGACATTGACATTGACATTGACATTGACATTGACATTGACATTGACATTGACATTGACATTGACATTGACATTGACATTGACATTGACATTGACATTGACATTGACATTGACATTGACATTGACATTGACATTGACATTGACATTGACATTGACATTGACATTGACATTGACATTGACATTGACATTGACATTGACATTGACATTGACATTGACATTGACATTGACATTGACATTGACATTGACATTGACATTGACATTGACATTGACATTGACATTGACATTGACATTGACATTGACATTGACATTGACATTGACATTGACATTGACATTGACATTGACATTGACATTGACATTGACATTGACATTGACATTGACAATCGCATTGACATTGACATTGACATTGAAATTGACATTGACATTGACATTGACATTGACATTGACATTGACATTGACATTGACATTGACATTGGCATTGACATTGACATTGACATTGACATTGACATTGACATTGACATTGACATTGACATTGACATTGACAATCGCATTGACATTGACATTGACATTGACATTGAAATTGACATTGACATTGACATTGACATTGACATTGACATTGACATTGACATTGGCATTGACATTGACATTGACATTGACATTGACATTGACATTGACATTGACATTGACATTGACATTGACATTGACATTGACATTGACATTGACATTGACATTGACATTGACATTGACATTGACATTGACATTGACATTGACATTGACATTGATATTGACATTGACATTGACATTGACATTGACATTGACATTGACATTGACATTGACATTGACATTGACATTGACAATCGCATTCACATTGATATTGACATTGACATTGCCCTTGACACTGACACTGACACTGACAATGACACTTTCACTAATACTGACACTGACGGTGACAATGACACTTTCACTAACACTGTCACTGACAATGACACTGACACTGACACTGACACTGACATTCACATTCACATTGATATTGACATTGACATTGACATTGACATTGACATTGACATTGACTCTCGCATGCAAGTTGACATAGGGATTGACATTGACATTGACATTGACATTGACAGTGACATTGACATTGACATTGACATTGACATTGACATTGACATTGACATTGACATTGACATTGACATTGACATTGACATTGACATTGACATTGACATTGACATTGACATTGACATTGACATTGACATTGACATTGACATTGACATTGACATTGACATTGACATTGACATTGACATTGACATTGACATTGACATTGACATTGACATTGACATTGACATTGACATTGACATTGACATTGACATTGACATTGACATTGACATTGACATTGACATTGACATTGACATTGACATTGACATTGACATTGACATTGACATTGACATTGACATTGACATTGACATTGACATTGACATTGACATTGACATTGACATTGACATTGACATTGACATTGACATTGACATTGACATTGACATTGACATTGACATTGACATTGACATTGACATTGACATTGACATTGACATTGACATTGACATTGACATTGACATTGACATTGACATTGACATTGACATTGACATTGACATTGACATTGACATTGACATTGACATTGACATTGACATTGACATTGACATTGACATTGACATTGACATTGACATTGACATTGACATTGACATTGACATTGACATTGACATTGACATTGACATTGACATTGACATTGACATTGACATTGACATTGACATTGACATTGACATTGACATTGACATTGACATTGACATTGACATTGACATTGACATTGACATTGACATTGACATTGACATTGACATTGACATTGACATTGACATTGACATTGACATTGACATTGACATTGACATTGACATTGACATTGACATTGACATTGACATTGACATTGACATTGACAATCGCATTGACATTGACATTGACATTGAAATTGACATTGACATTGACATTGACATTGACATTGACATTGACATTGACATTGACATTGACATTGACATTGACATTGACATTGACATTGACATTGACATTGACATTGACATTGACATTGACATTGACAATCGCATTGACATTGACATTGACATTGACATTGACATTGACAATCGCATTGACATTGACATTGACATTGAAATTGACATTGGCATTGACATTGACATTGACATTGACATTGACATTGACATTGGCATTGACATTGACATTGACATTGACATTGACATTGACATTGACATTGACATTGACATTGACATTGACATTGACATTGACATTGACATTGACATTGACATTGACATTGACATTGACATTGACATTGACATTGACATTGACATTGACATTGACATTGACATTGACATTGACATTGACATTGACATTGACATTGACATTGACATTGACATTGACATTGACATTGACATTGACATTGACATTGACATTGACATTGACATTGACATTGACATTGACATTGACATTGACATTGACATTGACATTGACATTGACATTGACATTGACATTGACATTGACATTGACATTGACAATCGCATTCACATTGATATTGACATTGACATTGCCCTTGACACTGACACTGACACTGACAATGACACTTTCACTAATACTGACACTGACGGTGACAATGACACTTTCACTAACACTGTCACTGACAATGACACTGACACTGACACTGACACTGACATTCACATTCACATTGATATTGACATTGACATTGACATTGACATTGACATTGACATTGACTCTCGCATGCAAGTTGACATAGGGATTGACATTGACATTGACATTGACATTGACAGTGACATTGACATTGACATTGACATTGACATTGACATTGACATTGACATTGACATTGACATTGACATTGACATTGACATTGACATTGACATTGACATTGACATTGACATTGACATTGACATTGACATTGACATTGACATTGACATTGACATTGACATTGACATTGACATTGACATTGACATTGACATTGACATTGACATTGACATTGACATTGACATTGACATTGACATTGACATTGACATTGACATTGACATTGACATTGACATTGACATTGACATTGACATTGACATTGACATTGACATTGACATTGACATTGACATTGACATTGACATTGACATTGACATTGGCATTGGCATTGGCATTGGCATTGGCATTGACATTGACATTGACATTGACATTGACATTGACATTGACATTGACATTGACATTGACATTGACATTGACATTGACATTGACATTGACATTGACATTGACATTGACATTGACATTGACATTGACATTGACATTGACATTGACATTGACATTGACATTGACATTGACATTGACATTGACATTGACATTGACATTGACATTGACATTGACATTGACATTGACATTGACATTGACATTGACATTGACATTGACATTGACATTGACATTGACATTGACATTGACATTGACATTGACATTGACATTGACATTGACATTGACATTGACATTGACATTGACATTGACATTGACATTGACATTGACATTGACATTGACATTGACATTGACATTGACATTGACATTGACATTGACATTGACATTGACATTGACATTGACATTGACATTGACATTGACATTGACATTGACATTGACATTGACATTGACATTGACATTGACATTGACATTGACATTGACATTGACATTGACATTGACATTGACATTGACATTGACATTGACATTGACATTGACATTGACATTGACATTGACATTGACATTGACATTGACATTGACATTGACATTGACATTGACATTGACATTGACATTGACATTGACATTGACATTGACATTGACATTGACATTGACATTGACATTGACATTGACATTGACATTGACATTGACATTGACATTGACATTGACATTGACATTGACATTGACATTGACATTGACAATCGCATTGACATTGACATTGACATTGACATTGACATTGACATTGACATTGACATTGACATTGACATTGACATTGACATTGACATTGAAATTGACATTGACATTGACATTGACATTGACATTGACATTGACATTGACATTGGCATTGACATTGACATTGACATTGACATTGACATTGACATTGACATTGACATTGACATTGACATTGACATTGACATTGACATTGACATTGACATTGACATTGACATTGACATTGACATTGACATTGACATTGACATTGACATTGATATTGACATTGACATTGACATTGACATTGACATTGACATTGACATTGGCATTGACATTGACATTGACATTGACATTGACATTGACATTGACATTGACATTGACATTGACATTGACATTGACATTGACAATCGCATTGACATTGACATTGACATTGAAATTGACATTGACATTGACATTGACATTGACATTGACATTGACATTGACATTGGCATTGACATTGACATTGACATTGACATTGACATTGACATTGACATTGACATTGACATTGACATTGACATTGACATTGACATTGACATTGACATTGACATTGACATTGACATTGACATTGACATTGACATTGACATTGACATTGACATTGACATTGACATTGACATTGACATTGACATTGACATTGACATTGACATTGACATTGACATTGACATTGACATTGACATTGACATTGACATTGACATTGACATTGACATTGACATTGACATTGACATTGACATTGACATTGACATTGACATTGACATTGACATTGACAATCGCATTCACATTGATATTGACATTGACATTGCCCTTGACACTGACACTGACACTGACAATGACACTTTCACTAATACTGACACTGACGGTGACAATGACACTTTCACTAACACTGTCACTGACAATGACACTGACACTGACACTGACACTGACATTCACATTCACATTGATATTGACATTGACATTGACATTGACATTGACATTGACATTGACTCTCGCATGCAAGTTGACATAGGGATTGACATTGACATTGACATTGACATTGACAGTGACATTGACATTGACATTGACATTGACATTGACATTGACATTGACATTGACATTGACATTGACATTGACATTGACATTGACATTGACATTGACATTGACATTGACATTGACATTGACATTGACATTGACATTGACATTGACATTGACATTGACATTGACATTGACATTGACATTGACATTGACATTGACATTGACATTGACATTGACATTGACATTGACATTGACATTGACATTGACATTGACATTGACATTGACATTGACATTGACATTGACATTGACATTGACATTGACATTGACATTGACATTGACATTGACATTGACATTGACATTGACATTGACATTGACATTGACATTGACATTGACATTGACATTGACATTGACATTGGCATTGGCATTGGCATTGGCATTGGCATTGGCATTGACATTGACATTGACATTGACATTGACATTGACATTGACATTGACATTGACATTGACATTGACATTGACATTGACATTGACATTGACATTGACATTGACATTGACATTGACATTGACATTGACATTGACATTGACATTGACATTGACATTGACATTGACATTGACATTGACATTGACATTGACATTGACATTGACATTGACATTGACATTGACATTGACATTGACATTGACATTGACATTGACATTGACATTGACATTGACATTGACATTGACATTGACATTGACATTGACATTGACATTGACATTGACATTGACATGACATTGACATTGACATTGACATTGACATTGACATTGACATTGACATTGACATTGACATTGACATTGACATTGACATTGACATTGACATTGACATTGACATTGACATTGACATTGACATTGACATTGACATTGACATTGACATTGACATTGACATTGACATTGACATTGACATTGACATTGACATTGACATTGACATTGACATTGACATTGACATTGACATTGACATTGACATTGACATTGACATTGACATTGACATTGACATTGACATTGACATTGACATTGACATTGACATTGACATTGACATTGACATTGACATTGACATTGACATTGACATTGACATTGACATTGACATTGACATTGACATTGACATTGACATTGACATTGACATTGACATTGACATTGACATTGACATTGACATTGACATTGACATTGACATTGACATTGACATTGACATTGACATTGACATTGACATTGACATTGACATTGACATTGACATTGACATTGACAATCGCATTGACATTGACATTGACATTGAAATTGACATTGACATTGACATTGACATTGACATTGACATTGACATTGACATTGACATTGACATTGGCATTGACATTGACATTGACATTGACATTGACATTGACATTGACATTGACATTGACATTGACATTGACAATCGCATTGACATTGACATTGACATTGAAATTGACATTGACATTGACATTGACATTGACATTGACATTGACATTGACATTGGCATTGACATTGACATTGACATTGACATTGACATTGACATTGACATTGACATTGACATTGACATTGACATTGACATTGACATTGACATTGACATTGACATTGACATTGACATTGACATTGACATTGACATTGACATTGACATTGACATTGATATTGACATTGACATTGACATTGACATTGACATTGACATTGACATTGACATTGACATTGACATTGACATTGACAATCGCATTCACATTGATATTGACATTGACATTGCCCTTGACACTGACACTGACACTGACAATGACACTTTCACTAATACTGACACTGACGGTGACAATGACACTTTCACTAACACTGTCACTGACAATGACACTGACACTGACACTGACACTGACATTCACATTCACATTGATATTGACATTGACATTGACATTGACATTGACATTGACATTGACTCTCGCATGCAAGTTGACATAGGGATTGACATTGACATTGACATTGACATTGACAGTGACATTGACATTGACATTGACATTGACATTGACATTGACATTGACATTGACATTGACATTGACATTGACATTGACATTGACATTGACATTGACATTGACATTGACATTGACATTGACATTGACATTGACATTGACATTGACATTGACATTGACATTGACATTGACATTGACATTGACATTGACATTGACATTGACATTGACATTGACATTGACATTGACATTGACATTGACATTGACATTGACATTGACATTGACATTGACATTGACATTGACATTGACATTGACATTGACATTGACATTGACATTGACATTGACATTGACATTGACATTGACATTGACATTGACATTGACATTGACATTGACATTGACATTGACATTGACATTGACATTGACATTGACATTGACATTGACATTGACATTGACATTGACATTGACATTGACATTGACATTGACATTGACATTGACATTGACATTGACATTGACATTGACATTGACATTGACATTGACATTGACATTGACATTGACATTGACATTGACATTGACATTGACATTGACATTGACATTGACATTGACATTGACATTGACATTGACATTGACATTGACATTGACATTGACATTGACATTGACATTGACATTGACATTGACATTGACATTGACATTGGCATTGACATTGACATTGACATTGACATTGACATTGACATTGACATTGACATTGACATTGACATTGACATTGACATGGACATTGACATTGACATTGACATTGACATTGACATTGACATTGACATTGACATTGACATTGACATTGACATTGACATTGACATTGACATTGACATTGACATTGACATTGACATTGACATTGACATTGACATTGACATTGACATTGACATTGACATTGACATTGACATTGACATTGACATTGACATTGACATTGACATTGACATTGACATTGACATTGACATTGACATTGACATTGACATTGACATTGACATTGACATTGACATTGACATTGACATTGACATTGACATTGACATTGACATTGACATTGACATTGACATTGACATTGACATTGACATTGACATTGACATTGACATTGACATTGACATTGACATTGACATTGACATTGACATTGACATTGACATTGACATTGACATTGACATTGACATTGACATTGACATTGACATTGACATTGACATTGACATTGACATTGACATTGACATTGACATTGACATTGACATTGACATTGACATTGACATTGACATTGACATTGACATTGACATTGACATTGACATTGACATTGACATTGACATTGACATTGACATTGACAGTGACATTGACATTGACATTGACATTGACATTGACAGTGACATTGACATTGACATTGACATTGACATTGACATTGACATTGACATTGACATTGACATTGACATTGACATTGACATTGACATTGACATTGACATTGACATTGACATTGACATTGACATTGACATTGACATTGACATTGACATTGACATTGACATTGACATTGACATTGACATTGACATTGACATTGACATTGACATTGACATTGACATTGACATTGACATTGACATTGACATTGACATTGACATTGACATTGACATTGACATTGACATTGACATTGACATTGACATTGACATTGACATTGACATTGACATTGACATTGACATTGACATTGACATTGACATTGACATTGACATTGACATTGACATTGACATTGACATTGACATTGACATTGACATTGACATTGACATTGACATTGACATTGACATTGACATTGACATTGACATTGACATTGACATTGACATTGACATTGACATTGACATTGACATTGACATTGACATTGACATTGACATTGACATTGACATTGACATTGACATTGACATTGACATTGACATTGACATTGACATTGACATTGACATTGACATTGACATTGACATTGACATTGACATTGACATTGACATTGACATTGACATTGACATTGACATTGACATTGACATTGACATTGACATTGACATTGACATTGACATTGACATTGACATTGACATTGACATTGACATTGACATTGACATTGACAATCGCATTGACATTGACATTGACATTGAAATTGACATTGACATTGACATTGACATTGACATTGACATTGACATTGACATTGGCATTGACATTGACATTGACATTGACATTGACATTGACATTGACATTGACATTGACATTGACATTGACATTGACAATCGCATTGACATTGACATTGACATTGAAATTGACATTGACATTGACATTGACATTGACATTGACATTGACATTGACATTGACATTGGCATTGACATTGACATTGACATTGACATTGACATTGACATTGACATTGACATTGACATTGACATTGACATTGACATTGACATTGACATTGACATTGACATTGACATTGACATTGACATTGACATTGACATTGACATTGACATTGACATTGACATTGACATTGACATTGACATTGACATTGACATTGACATTGACATTGACATTGACATTGACATTGACATTGACATTGACATTGACATTGACATTGACATTGACATTGACATTGACATTGACATTGACATTGACATTGACATTGACATTGACATTGACATTGACATTGACATTGACATTGACATTGACATTGACATTGACATTGACATTGACATTGACATTGACATTGACATTGACATTGACATTGACATTGACATTGACAATCGCATTCACATTGATATTGACATTGACATTGCCCTTGACACTGACACTGACACTGACAATGACACTTTCACTAATACTGACACTGACGGTGACAATGACACTTTCACTAACACTGTCACTGACAATGACACTGACACTGACACTGACACTGACATTCACATTCACATTGATATTGACATTGACATTGACATTGACATTGACATTGACATTGACATTGACTCTCGCATGCAAGTTGACATAGGGATTGACATTGACATTGACATTGACATTGACAGTGACATTGACATTGACATTGACATTGACATTGACATTGACATTGACATTGACATTGACATTGACATTGACATTGACATTGACATTGACATTGACATTGACATTGACATTGACATTGACATTGACATTGACATTGACATTGACATTGACATTGACATTGACATTGACATTGACATTGACATTGACATTGACATTGACATTGACATTGACATTGACATTGACATTGACATTGACATTGACATTGACATTGACATTGACATTGACATTGACATTGACATTGACATTGACATTGACATTGACATTGACATTGACATTGACATTGACATTGACATTGACATTGACATTGACATTGACATTGACATTGACATTGACATTGACATTGACATTGACATTGACATTGACATTGACATTGACATTGACATTGACATTGACATTGACATTGACATTGACATTGACATTGACATTGACATTGACATTGACATTGACATTGACATTGACATTGACATTGTCATTGACATTTACATTGACATTGACATTGACATTGACATTGACATTGACATTGACATTGACATTGACATTGACATTGACATTGACATTGACATTGACATTGACATTGACATTGACATTGACATTGACATTGACATTGACATTGACATTGACATTGACATTGACATTGACATTGACATTGACATTGACATTGACATTGACATTGACATTGACATTGACATTGACATTGACATTGACATTGACATTGACATTGACATTGACATTGACATTGACATTGACATTGACATTGACATTGACATTGACATTGACATTGACATTGACATTGACATTGACATTGACATTGACATTGACATTGACATTGACATTGACATTGACATTGACATTGACATTGACATTTTCATTGACATTGACATTGACATTCACATCGACATTGACATTGACATTGACATTGACATTAACATTGACATTGACATTGACATTGACATTGACATTGACAATCGCATTGACATTGACATTGACATTGAAATTGACATTGACATTGACATTGACATTGACATTGACATTGACATTGACATTGACATTGGCATTGACATTGACATTGACATTGACATTGACATTGACATTGACATTGACATTGACATTGACATTGACATTGACATTGACATTGACATTGACATTGACATTGACATTGACATTGACATTGACATTGACATTGACATTGACATTGACATTGACATTGACATTGACATTGACATTGACATTGACATTGACATTGACATTGACATTGACATTGACATTGACATTGACATTGACATTGACATTGACATTGACATTGACATTGACATTGACATTGACATTGACATTGACATTGACATTGACATTGACATTGACATTGACATTGACATTGACATTGACATTGACATTGACATTGACATTGACATTGACATTGACATTGACATTGACATTGACATTGACATTGACATTGACATTGACATTGACATTGACATTGACATTGACATTGACATTGACATTGACATTGACATTGACATTGACATTGACATTGACATTGACATTGACATTGACATTGACATTGACATTGACATTGACAATCGCATTGACATTGACATTGACATTGACATTGACATTGACATTGACATTGACATTCACATTGACATTGACATTGACATTGACATTGACATTGACATTGACATTGGCATTGACATTGACATTGACATTGACATTGACATTGACATTGACATTGACATTGACATTGACATTGACATTGACATTGACATTGACATTGACATTGACATTGACATTGACATTGACATTGACATTGACATTGACATTGACATTGACATTGACATTGACATTGACATTGACATTGACATTGACATTGACATTGACATTGACATTCACATTGACATTGACATTGACATTGACATTGTCATTGACATTGACATTGACATTGACATTGACATTGACATTGACATTGACATTGACATTGACATTGACATTGACATTGACATTGACATTGACATTGACATTGACATTGACATTGACATTGACATTGACATTGACATTGACATTGACATTGACATTGACATTGACATTGACATTGACATTGACATTCACATCGACATCGACATTCACATCGACATTCACATCGACATTGACACTGACACTGACACTGACATTGACATTGACATTGACATTGACATTGACATTGACATTGACATTGACATTGACATTGACATTGACAATCGCTTTCACATTGACATTATCATTGACATTGACATTGACATTCACATCGACATGCACATCGACATTGACATTGACATTGGCAACCCGCCCGGAGGGCCTAGCTACGAGGGCGTGCCGGAGGCACGCCGCGAGCAGCTAGTATATAATAAAATCGTGTCTGTCTGTATGTATGTATGTATGTCTGTTTGTAACGGCATCACTTGAGAACGGCTCAACGTAGAAAGCTGGGGTTTGGGCCTTTAGACACGGCGTTTCTTCGAGAAGGTTTAGGAAAAAACATAATTCAAAAAAGTCTATTGGTTCAAAAGTTGTGACGTCATTAGTGAACACATGTCAACTTTTTCGCCCTATTTTGCGCACGTTTCTGTTCATAACTTTTAACCGAATGGACTTTTTCGAATGCCGTTTTCTCTAAAACCTCCCAGAGAGACAGAGAGAGAGAGAGAGAGAGAGTGAGAGGGGGAGAGAGAGTGGGGTGGAGGGGGGACGGGGAAAGAGAGAGGGAGAGAGACGCAAAGAGGGAGAATTCACATTCACATTCGCATTTACATTCACATTTACATTTACATTCACATTCACATTCACATTCACATTGACACTGACATTGACACTGACACTGACACTGACACTGACACTGACATTCACATTAACATTGACATTGACATTGACATTGACATTGACATTGACATTCGCATTGACATTCGCATTGACATTCGCATTGACATTCGCATTGACATTCGCATTGACATTCGCATTGACATTCGCATTGACATTCGCATTGACATTCGCATTGACATTCGCATTGACATTCGCATTGACATTCGCATTGACATTCGCATTGACATTCGCATTGACATTCGCATTGACATTCGCATTGACATTCGCATTGACATTCGCATTGACATTCGCATTGACATTCGCATTGACATTCGCATTGACATTCGCATTGACATTCACATTCACATTCACATTCACATTCACATTCACATTCACATTCACATTCACATTCACATTGACACTGACACTGACATTCACATTCACATTGACACTGACACTGACACTGACACTGACATTCACATTAACATTCACATTGACATTCACATGGACATTCACATGGACATTCACATCGACATTCACATCGACATTGACATTGACATTGACATTGACATTGCCATTGACATTGACATTGACATTGACATTGACATTGACATTGACATTGACATTGACATTGACATTGACATTGACATTGACATTGACATTGACATTGACATTGACATTGACATTGACATTGACATTGACATTGACATTGACATGGACATTCACATCGACATTGACATTGACATTGACATTGACATTGACATTGACATTGACATTGACATTGACATTGACATTGACATTGACGTTGACATTGACATTGACATTGACATTGACATTGACATTGACATTGACATTGACATTGACATTGACATTGACATTGACATTGACATTGACATTCACATCGACATTCACATCTATATTGACATTCACATTGACATTCACATTGACATTCACATTCACATTCACATTCACATTCACATTCACATTCACATTCACATTCACATTCACATTGACATTGACATTGACATTGACATTGACATTGACATTGACATTGACATTCACATTAACATTGACATTGACATTGACATTGACATTGACATTGACATTCGCATTGACATTCGCATTGACATTCGCATTGACATTCGCATTGACATTCGCATTGACATTCGCATTGACATTCGCATTGACATTCACATTCACATTCACATTCACATTCACATTCACATTCACATTCACATTCACATTCACATTCACATTCACATTCACATTCACATTCACATTCACATTCACATTCACATTCACATTCACATTCACATTCACATTCACATTCACATTCACATTCACATTCACATTCACATTCACATTCACATTCACATTCACATTCACATTCACATTCACATTCACATTCACATTCACATTCACATTCACATTCACATTCACATTCACATTCACATTCACATTCACATTCACATTCACATTCACATTCACATTCACATTCACATTCACATTCACATTGACATTGACATTGACATTGACATTGACATTGACATTGACATTGACATTGACATTGACATTGACATTGACATTGACATTGACATTGACATTGACATTGACATTGACATTGACATTGACATTGACATTGACATTGACATTGACATTGACATTGACATTGACATTGACATTGACATTGACATTGACATTGACATTGACATTGACATTGACATTGACATTGACATTGACATTGACATTGACATTGACATTGACATTGACATTGACATTGACATTGACATTGACATTGACATTGACATTGACATTGACATTGACATTGACATTGACATTGACATTGACATTGACATTGACATTGACATTGACATTGACATTGACATTGACATTGACATTGACATTGACATTGACATTGACATTGACATTGACATTGACATTGACATTGACATTGACATTGACATTGACATTGACATTGACATTGACATTGACATTGACATTGACATTGACATTGACATTGACATTGACATTGACATTGACATTGACATTGACATTGACATTGACATTGACATTGACATTGACATTGACATTGACATTGACATTGACATTGACATTGACATTGACATTGACATTGACATTGACATTGACATTGACATTGACATTGACATTGACATTGACATTGACATTGACATTGACATTGACATTGACATTGACATTGACATTGACATTGACATTGACATTGACATTGACATTGACATTGACATTGACATTGACATTGACATTGACATTGACATTGACATTGACATTGACATTGACATTGACATTGACATTGACATTGACATTGACATTGACATTGACATTGACATTGACATTGACATTGACATTGACATTGACATTGACATTGACATTGACATTGACATTGACATTGACATTGACATTGACATTGACATTGACATTGACATTGACATTGACATTGACATTGACATTGACATTGACATTGACATTGACATTGACATTGACATTGACATTGACATTGACATTCACATCGACATTCACATCTATATTGACATTCACATTGACATTGACATTGACATTCACATTCACATTCACATTCACATTCACATTCACATTCACATTCACATTCACATTCACATTCACATTCACATTCACATTCACATTCACATTCACATTCACATTCACATTCACATTCACATTCACATTCACATTCACATTCACATTCACATTGACATTCACATTCACATTCACATTCACATTCACATTCACATTCACATTCACATTCACATTCACATTCACATTCACATTCACATTCACATTCACATTCACATTCACATTCACATTCACATTCACATTCACATTCACATTCACATTCACATTCACATTCACATTCACATTCACATTCACATTCACATTCACATTCACATTCACATTCACATTCACATTCACATTCACATTCACATTCACATTCACATTCACATTCACATTCACATTCACATTCACATTCACATTGACATTGACATTGACATTGACATTGACATTGACATTGACATTGACATTGACATTGACATTGACATTGACATTGACATTGACATTGACATTGACATTGACATTGACATTGACATTGACATTGACATTGACATTGACATTGACATTGACATTGACATTGACATTGACATTGACATTGACATTGACATTGACATTGACATTGACATTGACATTGACATTGACATTGACATTGACATTGACATTGACATTGACATTGACATTGACATTGACATTGACATTGACATTGACATTGACATTGACATTGACATTGACATTGACATTGACATTGACATTGACATTGACATTGACATTGACATTGACATTGACATTGACATTGACATTGACATTGACATTGACATTGACATTGACATTGACATTGACATTGACATTGACATTGACATTGACATTGACATTGACATTGACATTGACATTGACATTGACATTGACATTGACATTGACATTGACATTGACATTGACATTGACATTGACATTGACATTGACATTGACATTGACATTGACATTGACATTGACATTGACATTGACATTGACATTGACATTGACATTGACATTGACATTGACATTGACATTGACATTGACATTGACATTGACATTGACATTGACATTGACATTGACATTGACATTGACATTGACATTGACATTGACATTGACATTGACATTGACATTGACATTGACATTGACATTGACATTGACATTGACATTGACATTGACATTGACATTGACATTGACATTGACATTGACATTGACATTGACATTGACATTGACATTGACATTGACATTGACATTGACATTGACATTGACATTGACATTGACATTGACATTGACATTGACATTGACATTGACATTGACATTGACATTGACATTGACATTGACATTGACATTGACATTGACATTGACATTGACATTGACATTGACATTGCCATTGCCATTGCCATTGCCATTGACATTGACATTGACATTGACATTGACATTGACATTGACATTGACATTGACATTGACATTGACATTGACATTGACATTGACATTGACATTGACATTGACATTGACATTGACATTGACATTGACATTGACATTGACATTGACATTGACATTGACATTGACATTGACATTGACATTGACATTGACATTGACATTGACATTGACATTGACATTGACATTGACATTGACATTGACATTGACATTGACATTGACATTGACATTGACATTGACATTGACATTGACATTGACATTGACATTGACATTGACATTGACATTGACATTGACATTGACATTGACATTGACATTGACATTTTCATTGACATTGACATTGACATTCACATCGACATTGACATTGACATTGACATTGACATTAACATTGACATTGACATTGACATTGACATTGACATTGACATTGACAATCGCATTGACATTGACATTGACATTGAAATTGACATTGACATTGACATTGACATTGACATTGACATTGACATTGACATTGAAATTGACATTGAAATTGACATTGACATTGACATTGACATTGACATTGACATTGACATTGACATTGACATTGACATTGACATTGACATTGACATTGACATTGACATTGACATTGACATTGACATTGACATTGACATTGACATTGACATTGACATTGACATTGACATTGACATTGACATTGACATTGACATTGACATTGACATTGACATTGACATTGACATTGACATTGACATTGACATTGACATTGACATTGACATTGACATTGACATTGACATTGACATTGACATTGACATTGACATTGACATTGACATTGACATTGACATTGACATTGACATTGACATTGACATTGACATTGACATTGACATTGCCATTGCCATTGCCATTGCCATTGCCATTGACATTGACATTGACATTGACATTGACATTGACATTGACATTGACATTGACATTGACATTGACATTGACATTGACATTGACATTGACATTGACATTGACATTGACATTGACATTGACATTGACATTGACATTGACATTGACATTGACATTGACATTGACATTGACATTGACATTGACATTGACATTGACATTGACATTGACATTGACATTGACATTGACATTGACATTGACATTGACATTGACATTGACATTGACATTGACATTGACATTGACATTGACATTGACATTGACATTGACATTGACATTGACATTGACATTGACATTGACATTGACATTGACATTGACATTGACATTGACATTGACATTGACATTGACATTGACATTGACATTGACATTGACATTGACATTGACATTGACATTGACATTGACATTGACATTGACATTGACATTGACATTGACATTGACATTGACATTGACATTGACGTTCACGTTCACGTTCACGTTCACGTTCACGTTCACGTTCACGTTCACATTGACATTGACATTGACATTGACATTGACATTGACATTGACATTGACATTGACAATGACATTGACATTGACATTGACATTGACATTGACATTGACATTGACATTGACATTGACATTGACATTGACATTGACATTGACATTGACATTGACATTGACATTGACATTGACATTGACATTGACATTGACATTGACATTGACATTGACATTGACATTGACATTGACATTGACATTGACATTGACATTGACATTGACATTGACATTGACATTGACATTGACATTGACATTGACATTGACATTGACATTGACATTGACATTGACATTGACATTGACATTGACATTGACATTGACATTGACATTGACATTGACATTGACATTGACATTGACAATGACATTGACATTGACATTGACATTGACATTGACATTGACATTGACATTGACATTGACATTGACATTGACATTGACATTGACATTGACATTGACATTGACATTGACATTGACATTGACATTGACATTGACATTGACATTGACATTGACATTGACATTGACATTGACATTGACATTGACATTGACATTGACATTGACATTGACATTGACATTGACATTGACATTGACATTGACATTGACATTGACATTGACATTGACATTGACATTGACATTGACATTGACATTGACATTGACATTGACATTGACATTGACATTGACATTGACATTGACATTGACATTGACATTGACATTGACATTGACATTGACATTGACATTGACATTGACATTGACATTGACATTGACATTGACATTGACATTGACATTCACATTCACATTCACATTCACATTCACATTCACATTCACATTCACATTCACATTCACATTCACATTCACATTCACATTCACATTCACATTCACATTCACATTCACATTCACATTCACATTCACATTCACATTCACATTCACATTCACATTCACATTCACATTCACATTCACATTCACATTCACATTCACATTCACATTCACATTCACATTCACATTCACATTCACATTCACATTCACATTCACATTCACATTCACATTCACATTCACATTCACATTCACATTCACATTCACATTCACAATGACAATGACATTGACATTGACATTGACATTGACATTGACATTGACATT
>CAXARU010000057.1:30000-32500 GCA_963971365.1 Lasioglossum villosulum
CACTGACACTGACACTGACATTGACATTGACATTGACACTGACATTGACATTGACATTGACATTGACATTAACATTGACATTGACATTGACATTGACAATGACAATGACATTGACATTGACATTGACATTCACATTGACATTCACATTGACATTCACATTGACATTCACATTGACATTCACATTGACATTCACATTGACATTCACATTGACATTCACATTGACATTCACATTCACATTGACATTCACATTGACATTCACATTGACATTCACATTGACATTCACATTGACCATTCACATTGACATTCACATTGACATTCACATTGACATTCACATTGACATTCACATTGACATTCACATTGACATTCACATTGACATTCACATTGACATTGACATTGACATTGACATTGACATTGACATTGACATTGACATTGACATTGACATTGACATTGACATTGACATTGACATTGACATTGACATTGACATTGACATTGACATTGACATTGACATTGACATTGACATTGACATTGACATTGACATTGACATTGACATTGACAATGACATTGACAATGACAATGACAATGACAATGACATTGACATTGACATTGACATTGACATTGACATTGACATTGACATTGACATTGACATTGACATTGACATTGACATTGACATTGACATTGACATTGACATTGACATTGACATTGACATTGACATTGACATTGACATTGACATTGACATTGACATTGACATTGACATTGACATTGACATTGACATTGACATTGACATTGACATTGACATTGACATTGACATTGACATTGACATTGACATTGACATTGACATTGACATTGACATTGACATTGACATTGACATTGACATTGACATTGACATTGACATTGACATTGACATTGACATTGACATTGACATTGACATTGACATTGACATTGACATTGACATTGACATTGACATTGACATTGACATTGACATTGACATTGACATTGACATTGACATTGACATTGACATTGACATTGACATTGACATTGACATTGACATTGACATTGACATTCACATCGACATTGACATTGACATTGACATTGACATTAACATTGACATTGACATTGACATTGACATTGACATTGACATTGACATTGACATTGACATTGACATTGCCATTGACATTGACATTGACATTGACATTGACATTGACATTGACATTGACATTGACATTGACATTGACATTGACATTGACATTGACATTGACATTGACATTGACATTGACATTGACATTGACATTGACATTGACATTGACATTGACATTGACATTGACATTGACATTGACATTGACATTGACATTGACATTGACATTGACATTGACATTGACATTGACATTGACATTGACATTGACATTGACATTGACATTGACATTGACATTGACATTGACATTGACATTGACATTGACATTGACATTGACATTGACATTGACATTGACATTGACATTGACATTGACATTGACATTGACATTGACATTGACATTGACATTGACATTGACATTGACATTGACATTGACATTGACATTGACATTGACATTGACATTGACATTGACATTGACATTGACATTGACATTGACATTGACATTGACATTGACATTGACATTGACATTGACATTGACATTGACATTGACATTGACATTGACATTGACATTGACATTGACATTGACATTGACATTGACATTGACATTGACATTGACATTGACATTGACATTGACATTGACATTGACATTGACATTGACATTGACATTGACATTGACATTGACATTGACATTGACATTGACATTGACATTGACATTGACATTGACATTGACATTGACATTGACATTGACATTGACAATGACATTGACATTGACATTGACATTGACATTGACAATGACATTGACATTGACATTGACATTGACATTGACATTGACATTGACATTGACATTCACATTCACATTCACATTCACATTCACATTCACATTCACATTCACATTCACATTCACATTCACATTCACATTCACATTCACATTCACATTCACATTCACATTCACATTCACATTCACATTCACATTGACATTCACATTCACATTCACATTCACATTCACATTCACATTCACATTCACATTCACATTCACATTCACATTCACATTCACATTCACATTCACATTCACATTCACATTCACATTCACATTCACATTCACATTGACATTGACATTGACATTGACATTGACATGACATTGACATTGACATTGACATTGACATTGACATTGACATTGACATTGACATTGACATTGACATTGACATTGACATTGACATTGACATTGACATTGACATTGACATTGACATTGACATTGACATTGACATTGACATTGACATTGACATTGACATTGACATTGACATTGACATTGACAATGACATTGACAATGACAATGACATTGACATTGACATTGACATTGACTTGACATTGACATTG
>CAXARU010000057.1:37500-42500 GCA_963971365.1 Lasioglossum villosulum
ATTCACATTCACATTCACATTCACATTCACATTCACATTCACATTCACATTCACATTCACATTCACATTCACATTCACATTCACATTCACATTCACATTCACATTCACATTCACATTGACATTGACATTGACATTGACATTGACATTGACATTGACATTGACATTGACATTGACATTGACATTGACATTGACATTGACATTGACATTGACATTGACATTGACATTGACATTGACATTGACATTGACATTGACATTGACATTGACATTGACATTGACATTGACATTGACATTGACATTGACATTGACATTGACATTGACATTGACATTGACAATGACATTGACAATGACAATGACATTGACATTGACATTGACATTGACATTGACATTGACATTGACATTGACATTGACATTGACATTGACATTGACATTGACATTGACATTGACCTTGACGTTGACATTGACATTGACATTGACATTGACATTGACAATCGCATTCACATTCACATTGACACTGACACTGACACTGACACTGACACTAACATTGACACTGACACTGACACTGACATTGACATTGACATTGACACTGACATTGACATTGACATTGACATTGACATTAACATTGACATTGACATTGACATTGACAATGACAATGACATTGACATTGACATTGACATTCACATTGACATTCACATTGACATTCACATTGACATTCACATTGACATTCACATTGACATTCACATTGACATTCACATTGACATTCACATTGACATTCACATTCACATTGACATTCACATTGACATTCACATTGACATTCACATTGACATTCACATTGACATTCACATTCACATTGACATTCACATTGACATTCACATTGACATTCACATTGACATTCACATTGACATTCACATTGACATTCACATTGACATTCACATTGACATTCACATTGACATTCACATTGACATTCACATTGACATTGACATTGACATTGACATTGACATTGACATTGACATTGACATTGACATTGACATTGACATTGACATTGACATTGACATTGACATTGACATTGACATTGACATTGACATTGACATTGACATTGACATTGACATTGACATTGACATTGACATTGACATTGACATTGACATTGACATTGACAATGACATTGACAATGACAATGACAATGACAATGACATTGACATTGACATTGACATTGACATTGACATTGACATTGACATTGACATTGACATTGACATTGACATTGACATTGACATTGACATTGACATTGACATTGACATTGACATTGACATTGACATTGACATTGACATTGACATTGACATTGACATTGACATTGACATTGACATTGACATTGACATTGACATTGACATTGACATTGACATTGACATTGACATTGACATTGACATTGACATTGACATTGACATTGACATTGACATTGACATTGACATTGACATTGACATTGACATTGACATTGACATTGACATTGACATTGACATTGACATTGACATTGACATTGACATTGACATTTTCATTGACATTGACATTGACATTGACATTCACATCGACATTGACATTGACATTGACATTGACATTAACATTGACATTGACATTGACATTGACATTGACATTGACATTGACAATCGCATTGACATTGACATTGACATTGAAATTGACATTGACATTGACATTGACATTGACATTGACATTGACATTGACATTGACATTCAGATTGACATTGACATTGACATTGACATTGACATTGACATTGACATTGACATTTTCATTGACATTGACATTGACATTCACATCGACATTGACATTGACATTGACATTGACATTGACATTGACATTGACATTGACATTGACATTGACATTGACATTGACATTGACATTGACATTGACATTGACATTGACATTGACATTGACATTGACATTGACATTGACATTGACATTGACATTGACATTGACATTGACATTGACATTGACATTGACATTGACATTGACATTGACATTGACATTGACATTGACATTGACATTGACATTGACATTGACATTGACATTGACATTGACATTGACATTGACATTGACATTGACATTGACATTGACATTGACATTGACATTGACATTGACATTGACATTGACATTGACATTGACATTGACATTGACATTGACATTGACATTGACATTGACATTGACATTGACATTGACATTGACATTGACATTGACATTGACATTGACATTGACATTGACATTGACATTGACATTGACATTGACATTGACATTGACATTGACATTGACATTGACATTGACATTGACATTTTCATTGACATTGACATTGACATTCACATCGACATTGACATTGACATTGACATTGACATTAACATTGACATTGACATTGACATTGACATTGACATTGACATTGACAATCGCATTGACATTGACATTGACATTGAAATTGACATTGACATTGACATTGACATTGACATTGACATTGACATTGACATTGACATTTTCATTGACATTGACATTGACATTCACATCGACATTGACATTGACATTGACATTGACATTGACATTGACATTGACATTGACATTGACATTGACATTAACATTGACATTGACATTGACATTGACATTGACATTGACATTGACATTGACATTGACATTGACATTGACATTGACATTGACATTTTCATTGACATTGACATTGACATTCACATCGACATTGACATTGACATTGACATTGACATTAACATTGACATTGACATTGACATTGACATTGACATTGACATTGACAATCGCATTGACATTGACATTGACATTGAAATTGACATTGACATTGACATTGACATTGACATTGACATTGACATTGACATTGACATTGACATTCAGATTGACATTGACATTGACATTGACATTGACATTGACATTGACATTGACATTTTCATTGACATTGACATTGACATTCACATCGACATTGACATTGACATTGACATTGACATTGACATTGACATTGACATTGACATTGACATTGACATTGACATTGACATTGACATTGACATTGACATTGACATTGACATTGACATTGACATTGACATTGACATTGACATTGACATTGACATTGACATTGACATTGACATTGACATTGACATTGACATTGACATTGACATTGACATTGACATTGACATTGACATTGACATTGACATTGACATTGACATTGACATTGACATTGACATTGACATTGACATTGACATTGACATTGACATTGACATTGACATTGACATTGACATTGACATTGACATTGACATTGACATTGACATTGACATTGACATTGACATTGACATTGACATTGACATTGACATTGACATTGACATTGACATTGACATTGACATTGACATTGACATTGACATTGACATTGACATTGACATTGACATTGACATTGACATTGACATTGACATTGACATTGACATTGACATTGACATTTTCATTGACATTGACATTGACATTCACATCGACATTGACATTGACATTGACATTGACATTAACATTGACATTGACATTGACATTGACATTGACATTGACATTGACAATCGCATTGACATTGACATTGACATTGAAATTGACATTGACATTGACATTGACATTGACATTGACATTGACATTGACATTGACATTGACATTCAGATTGACATTGACATTGACATTGACATTGACATTGACATTGACATTGACATTTTCATTGACATTGACATTGACATTCACATCGACATTGACATTGACATTGACATTGACATTGACATTGACATTGACATTGACATTGACATTGACATTGACATTGACATTGACATTGACATTGACATTGACATTGACATTGACATTGACATTGACATTGACATTGACATTGACATTGACATTGACATTGACATTGACATTGACATTGACATTGACATTGACATTGACATTGACATTGACATTGACATTGACATTGACATTGACATTGACATTGACATTGACATTTTCATTGACATTGACATTGACATTGACATTGACATTGACATTGACATTGACATTGACATTGACATTGACATTGACATTGACATTGACATTGACATTGACATTGACATTGACATTGACATTGACATTGACATTGACATTGACATTGACATTGACATTGACATTGACATTGACATTGACATTGACATTGACATTGACATTGACATTGACATTGACATTGACATTGACATTGACATTGACATTGACATTGACATTGACATTGACATTGACATTGACATTGACATTGACATTGACATTGACATTGACATTGACATTGACATTGACATTGACATTGACATTGACATTGACATTGACATTGACATTGACATTGACATTGACATTGACATTGACATTGACATTGACATTGACATTGACATTGACATTGACATTGACATTGACATTGACATTGACATTGACATTGACATTGACATTGACATTGACATTGACATTGACATTGACATTGACATTGACATTGACATTGACAATGACATTGACATTGACATTGACATTGACATTGACAATGACATTGACATTGACATTGACATTGACATTGACATTGACATTGACATTGACATTGACACTGACACTGACACTGACACTGACACTAACATTGACACTGACACTGACACTGACATTGACATTGACATTGACATTGACACTGACATTGACATTGACATTGACATTGACATTGACATTGACATTGACATTGACATTGACATTGACATTGACAATGACAATGACATTGACATTGACATTGACATTGACATTGACATTGACATTGACATTGACATTGACATTGACATTGACATTGACATTCACATTGACATTCACATTGACATTCACATTGACATTCACATTGACATTCACATTGACATTCACATTGACATTCACATTGACATTCACATTGACATTCACATTGACATTCACATTGACAT
>CAXARU010000057.1:47500-84008 GCA_963971365.1 Lasioglossum villosulum
ACATTGACATTCACATTGACATTCACATTGACATTGACATTGACATTGACATTGACATTGACATTGACATTGACATTGACATTGACATTGACATTGACATTGACATTGACATTGACATTGACATTGACATTGACATTGACATTGACATTGACATTGACATTGACATTGACATTGACATTGACATTGACATTGACAATGACAATGACATTGACATTGACATTGACATTGACATTGACATTCACATTGACATTCACATTGACATTCACATTGACATTCACATTGACATTCACATTGACATTCACATTGACATTCACATTGACATTCACATTGACATTCACATTGACATTGACATTGACATTGACATTGACATTCACATTGACATTCACATTGACATTCACATTGACATTCACATTGACATTGACATTGACATTGACATTGACATTGACATTGACATTGACATTGACATTGACATTGACATTGACATTGACATTGACATTGACATTGACATTGACATTGACATTGACATTGACATTGACAATGACATTGACAATGACAATGACAATGACAATGACATGGACATTGACATTGACATTGACAATGACAATGACATTGACATTGACATTGACATTGACATTGACATTGACATTCACATTGACATTCACATTGACATTCACATTGACATTCACATTGACATTCACATTGACATTCACATTGACATTCACATTGACATTCACATTGACATTCACATTGACATTCACATTGACATTGACATTCACATTGACATTCACATTGACATTCACATTGACATTCACATTGACATTCACATTGACATTCACATTGACATTCACATTGACATTCACATTGACATTCACATTGACATTCACATTGACATTCACATTGACATTCACATTGACATTCACATTGACATTCACATTGACATTCACATTGACATTCACATTGACATTGACATTGACATTGACATTGACATTGACATTGACAGTGACATTGACATTGACATTGACATTGACATTGACATTGACATTGACATTGACATTGACATTGACATTGACATTGACATTGACATTGACATTGACAATGACATTGACAATGACAATGACATTGACATTGACATTGACATTGACATTGACATTGACATTGACATTGACATTGACATTGACATTGACATTGACATTGACATTGACATTGACATTGACATTGACATTGACATTGACATTGACATTGACATTGACATTGACATTGACATTGACATTGACATTGACATTGACATTGACATTGACATTGACATTGACATTGACATTGACATTGACATTGACATTGACATTGACATTGACATTGACATTGACAATCGCATTCACATTCACATTGACACTGACACTGACACTGACACTGACACTAACATTGACACTGACACTGACACTGACACTGACATTGACATTGACATTGACACTGACATTGACATTGACATTGACATTGACATTGACATTGACATTGACATTGACATTGACATTGACAATGACAATGACATTGACATTGACATTGACATTGACATTGACATTCACATTGACATTCACATTGACATTCACATTGACATTCACATTGACATTCACATTGACATTCACATTGACATTCACATTGACATTCACATTGACATTCACATTGACATTCACATTGACATTCACATTGACATTCACATTGACATTCACATTGACATTCATATTGACATTCACATTGACATTCACATTGACATTCACATTGACATTCACATTGACATTCACATTGACATTCACATTGACATTCACATTGACATTCACATTGACATTCACATTGACATTGACATTGACATTGACATTGACATTGACATTGACATTTACATTGACATTGACATTGACACTGACGCTCCCACGGACATTGACATTGACATTGACATTGACATTGACATTGACATTCACATTCACATTCACATTCACATTCACATTCACATTCACATTCACATTCACATTCACATTCACATTCACATTCACATTCACATTCACATTGACATTGACATTGACATTGACATTGACATTGACATTGACATTGACATTGACATTGACATTGACATTGACATTGACATTGACATTGACATTGACATTGACATTGACATTGACATTGACATTGACATTGACATTGACATTGACATTGACATTGACATTGACATTCACATTCACATTCACATTCACATTCACATTCACATTCACATTCACATTCACATTCACATTCACATTCACATTCACATTCACATTCACATTCACATTCACATTCACATTCACATTCACATTCACATTCACATTGACATTGACATTGACATTGACATTGACATTGACATTGACATTGACATTGACATTGACATTGACATTGACATTGACATTGACATTGACATTGACATTGACAATGACATTGACAATGACAATGACAATGACAATGACATTGACATTGACATTGACATTGACATTGACATTGACATTGACATTGACATTGACATTGACATTGACATTGACATTGACATTGACATTGACATTGACATTGACATTGACATTGACATTGACATTGACATTGACATTGACATTGACATTGACATTGACATTGACATTGACATTGACATTGACATTGACATTGACATTGACATTGACATTGACATTGACATTGACATTGACATTGACATTGACATGGACATTGACATTGACATTGACATTGACATTGACATTGACATTGACATTGACATTGACATTGACATTGACATTGACATTGACATTGACATTGACATTGACATTGACATTGACATTGACATTGACATTGACATTGACATTGACATTGACATTGACATTGACATTGACATTGACATTCACATTGACATTGACATTGACATTGACATTGACATTGACATTGACATTCACATTGACATTGACATTCACATTGACATTCACATTGACATTCACATTGACATTCACATTGACATTCACATTGACATTCACATTGACATTCACATTGACATTCACATTGACATTGACATTGACATTGACATTGACATTGACATTGACAGTGACATTGACATTGACATTGACATTGACATTGACATTGACATTGACATTGACATTGACATTGACATTGACATTGACATTGACATTGACATTGACATTGACATTGACATTGACAATGACATTGACAATGACAATGACATTGACATTGACATTGACATTGACATTGACATTGACATTGACATTGACATTGACATTGACATTGACATTGACATTGACATTGACATTGACATTGACATTGACATTGACATTGACATTGACATTGACATTGACATTGACATTGACATTGACATTGACATTGACATTGACATTGACATTGACATTGACATTGACATTGACATTGACATTGACATTGACATTGACATTGACATTGACATTGACATTGACATTGACATTGACATTGACATTGACATTGACATTGACATTGACATTGACATTGACATTGACATTGACATTGACAATCGCATTCACATTCACATTGACACTGACACTGACACTGACACTGACACTAACATTGACACTGACACTGACACTGACACTGACATTGACATTGACATTGACATTGACATTGACATTGACATTGACATTGACATTGACATTGACATTGACATTGACATTGACATTGACATTGACATTGACATTGACATTGACATTGACATTGACATTGACATTGACATTGACATTGACATTGACATTGACATTGACATTGACATTGACATTGACATTGACATTGACATTGACATTGACATTGACATTGACATTCACATTCACATTCACATTCACATTCACATTCACATTCACATTCACATTCACATTCACATTCACATTCACATTCACATTCACATTCACATTCACATTCACATTCACATTCACATTCACATTCACATTCACATTCACATTCACATTGACATTGACATTGACATTGACATTGACATTGACATTGACATTGACATTGACAATGACAATGACAATGACATTGACAATGACAATGACAATGACATTGACATTGACATTGACATTGACATTGACATTGACATTGACATTGACATTGACATTGACATTGACATTGACATTGACATTGACATTGACATTGACATTGACATTGACATTGACATTGACATTGACATTGACATTGACATTGACATTGACAATGACAATGACATTGACATTGACATTGACATTCACATTGACATTCACATTGACATTCACATTGACATTCACATTGACATTCACATTGACATTCACATTGACATTCACATTGACATTCACATTGACATTCACATTGACATTGACATTCACATTGACATTCACATTGACATTCACATTGACATTCACATTGACATTCACATTGACATTCACATTGACATTCACATTGACATTCACATTGACATTCACATTGACATTCACATTGACATTCACATTGACATTCACATTGACATTCACATTGACATTCACATTGACATTCACATTGACATTCACATTGACATTGACATTGACATTGACATTGACATTGACATTGACATTGACATTGACATTGACATTGACATTGACATTGACATTGACATTGACATTGACATTGACATTGACATTGACATTGACATTGACATTGACATTGACATTGACATTGACATTGACATTGACATTGACAATGACAATGACATTGACATTGACATTGACATTGACATTGACATTCACATTGACATTCACATTGACATTCACATTGACATTCACATTGACATTCACATTGACATTCACATTGACATTCACATTGACATTCACATTGACATTCACATTGACATTGACATTGACATTGACATTGACATTCACATTGACATTCACATTGACATTCACATTGACATTGACATTGACATTGACATTGACATTGACATTGACATTGACATTGACATTGACATTGACATTGACATTGACATTGACATTGACATTGACATTGACATTGACATTGACATTGACATTGACATTGACATTGACAATGACATTGACAATGACAATGACAATGACAATGACATGGACATTGACATTGACATTGACAATGACAATGACATTGACATTGACATTGACATTGACATTGACATTGACATTCACATTGACATTCACATTGACATTCACATTGACATTCACATTGACATTCACATTGACATTCACATTGACATTCACATTGACATTCACATTGACATTCACATTGACATTCACATTGACATTGACATTCACATTGACATTCACATTGACATTCACATTGACATTCACATTGACATTCACATTGACATTCACATTGACATTCACATTGACATTCACATTGACATTCACATTGACATTCACATTGACATTCACATTGACATTCACATTGACATTCACATTGACATTCACATTGACATTCACATTGACATTCACATTGACATTGACATTGACATTGACATTGACATTGACATTGACAGTGACATTGACATTGACATTGACATTGACATTGACATTGACATTGACATTGACATTGACATTGACATTGACATTGACATTGACATTGACATTGACATTGACAATGACAATGACAATGACATTGACATTGACATTGACATTGACATTGACATTGACATTGACATTGACATTGACATTGACATTGACATTGACATTGACATTGACATTGACATTGACATTGACATTGACATTGACATTGACATTGACATTGACATTGACATTGACATTGACATTGACATTGACATTGACATTGACATTGACATTGACATTGACATTGACATTGACATTGACATTGACATTGACATTGACATTGACATTGACAATCGCATTCACATTCACATTGACACTGACACTGACACTGACACTGACACTAACATTGACACTGACACTGACACTGACACTGACATTGACATTGACATTGACACTGACATTGACATTGACATTGACATTGACATTGACATTGACATTGACATTGACATTGACATTGACAATGACAATGACATTGACATTGACATTGACATTGACATTGACATTCACATTGACATTCACATTGACATTCACATTGACATTCACATTGACATTCACATTGACATTCACATTGACATTCACATTGACATTCACATTGACATTCACATTGACATTCACATTGACATTCACATTGACATTCACATTGACATTCACATTGACATTCATATTGACATTCACATTGACATTCACATTGACATTCACATTGACATTCACATTGACATTCACATTGACATTCACATTGACATTCACATTGACATTCACATTGACATTCACATTGACATTGACATTGACATTGACATTGACATTGACATTGACATTTACATTGACATTGACATTGACACTGACGCTCCCACGGACATTGACATTGACATTGACATTGACATTGACATTCACATTCACATTCACATTCACATTCACATTCACATTCACATTCACATTCACATTCACATTCACATTCACATTCACATTCACATTCACATTCACATTCACATTCACATTCACATTCACATTCACATTGACATTGACATTGACATTGACATTGACATTGACATTGACATTGACATTGACATTGACATTGACATTGACATTGACATTGACATTGACATTGACATTGACATTGACATTGACATTGACATTGACATTGACATTGACATTCACATTCACATTCACATTCACATTCACATTCACATTCACATTCACATTCACATTCACATTCACATTCACATTCACATTCACATTCACATTCACATTCACATTCACATTCACATTCACATTCACATTCACATTCACATTCACATTGACATTGACATTGACATTGACATTGACATTGACATTGACATTGACATTGACATTGACATTGACATTGACATTGACATTGACATTGACATTGACATTGACAATGACATTGACAATGACAATGACAATGACAATGACATTGACATTGACATTGACATTGACATTGACATTGACATTGACATTGACATTGACATTGACATTGACATTGACATTGACATTGACATTGACATTGACATTGACATTGACATTGACATTGACATTGACATTGACATTGACATTGACATTGACATTGACATTGACATTGACATTGACATTGACATTGACATTGACATTGACATTGACATTGACATTGACATTGACATTGACATTGACATGGACATTGACATTGACATTGACATTGACATTGACATTGACATTGACATTGACATTGACATTGACATTGACATTGACATTGACATTGACATTGACATTGACATTGACATTGACATTGACATTGACATTGACATTGACATTGACATTGACATTGACATTGACATTGACATTGACATTCACATTGACATTGACATTGACATTGACATTGACATTGACATTGACATTCACATTGACATTCACATTGACATTCACATTGACATTCACATTGACATTCACATTGACATTCACATTGACATTCACATTGACATTCACATTGACATTCACATTGACATTCACATTGACATTGACATTGACATTGACATTGACATTGACATTGACAGTGACATTGACATTGACATTGACATTGACATTGACATTGACATTGACATTGACATTGACATTGACATTGACATTGACATTGACATTGACATTGACATTGACATTGACATTGACAATGACATTGACAATGACAATGACATTGACATTGACATTGACATTGACATTGACATTGACATTGACATTGACATTGACATTGACATTGACATTGACATTGACATTGACATTGACATTGACATTGACATTGACATTGACATTGACATTGACATTGACATTGACATTGACATTGACATTGACATTGACATTGACATTGACATTGACATTGACATTGACATTGACATTGACATTGACATTGACATTGACATTGACATTGACATTGACATTGACATTGACATTGACATTGACATTGACATTGACATTGACATTGACATTGACATTGACAATCGCATTCACATTCACATTGACACTGACACTGACACTGACACTGACACTAACATTGACACTGACACTGACACTGACACTGACATTGACATTGACATTGACATTGACATTGACATTGACATTGACATTGACATTGACATTGACATTGACATTGACATTGACATTGACATTGACATTGACATTGACATTGACATTGACATTGACATTGACATTGACATTGACATTGACATTGACATTGACATTGACATTGACATTGACATTGACATTGACATTGACATTGACATTGACATTGACATTGACATTGACATTGACATTCACATTCACATTCACATTCACATTCACATTCACATTCACATTCACATTCACATTCACATTCACATTCACATTCACATTCACATTCACATTCACATTCACATTCACATTCACATTCACATTCACATTCACATTGACATTGACATTGACATTGACATTGACATTGACATTGACATTGACATTGACATTGACAATGACAATGACAATGACATTGACAATGACAATGACAATGACATTGACATTGACATTGACATTGACATTGACATTGACATTGACATTGACATTGACATTGACATTGACATTGACATTGACATTGACATTGACATTGACATTGACATTGACATTGACATTGACATTGACATTGACATTGACATTGACATTGACATTGACATTGACATTGACATTGACATTGACATTGACATTGACATTGACATTGACATTGACATTCACATTGACATTCACATTGACATTCACATTGACATTCACATTGACATTCACATTGACATTCACATTGACATTCACATTGACATTCACATTGACATTCACATTGACATTCACATTGACATTCACATTGACATTCACATTGACATTCACATTGACATTCACATTGACATTCACATTGACATTCACATTGACATTCACATTGACATTCACATTGACATTCACATTGACATTCACATTGACATTCACATTGACATTCACATTGACATTCACATTGACATTCACATTGACATTCACATTGACATTCACATTGACATTCACATTGACATTCACATTCACATTCACATTCACATTCACATTGACATTCACATTGACATTCACATTGACATTCACATTGACATTCACATTGACATTCACATTGACATTCACATTGACATTCACATTGACATTCACATTGACATTCACATTGACATTCACATTGACATTCACATTGACATTCACATTGACATTCACATTGACATTCACATTGACATTGACATTGACATTGACAGTGACATTGACAGTGACATTGACATTGACATTGACATTGACATTGACATTGACATTGACATTGACATTGACATTGACATTGACATTGACATTGACATTGACATTGACATTGACATTGACATTGACATTGACATTGACATTGACATTGACATTGACATTGACATTGACATTGACATTGACATTGACATTGACATTGACATTGACATTGACATTGACATTGACATTGACATTGACATTGACATTGACATTGACATTGACATTGACATTGACATTGACATTGACATTGACATTGACATTGACATTGACATTGACATTGACATTGACATTGACATTGACATTGACATTGCCATTGACAATGACATTGACATTGACATTGACATTGACATTGACATTGACATTGACATTGACATTGACATTGACATTGACATTGACATTGACATTGACATTGACATTGACATTGACATTGACATTGACATTGACATTGACATTGACATTGACATTGACATTGACATTGACATTGACATTGACATTGACATTGACACTGACACTGACACTGACATTGACATTGACATTGACACTGACATTGACATTGACATTGACATTGACATTGACATTGACATTGACATTGACATTGACATTGACATTGACAATGACAATGACATTGACATTGACATTGACATTGACATTGACATTCACATTGACATTCACATTGACATTCACATTGACATTCACATTGACATTCACATTGACATTGACATTGACATTGACATTGACATTGACATTGACATTGACATTGACATTGACAATGACATTGACAATGACAATGACAATGACATTGACATTGACATTGACATTGACATTGACATTGACATTGACATTGACATTGACATTGACATTGACATTGACATTGACATTGACATTGACATTGACATTGACATTGACATTGACATTGACATTGACATTCACATTGACATTCACATTGACATTCACATTGACAATGACATTCACATTGACATTCACATTGACATTCACATTGACATTCACATTGACATTCACATTGACATTGACATTGACATTGACATTGACATTGACATTGACATTGACATTGACATTGACATTGACATTGACATTGACATTGACAATGACATTGACAATGACAATGACAATGACATTGACATTGACATTGACATTGACATTGACATTGACATTGACATTGACATTGACATTGACATTGACATTGACATTGACATTGACATTGACATTGACATTGACATTGACATTGACATTGACATTGACATTGACATTGACATTGACATTGACATTGACATTGACATTGACATTGACATTGACATTGACATTGACATTGACATTGACATTGACATTGACATTGACATTGACATTGACATTGACATTGACATTGACATTGACATTGACATTGACATTGACATTGACATTGACATTGACATTGACATTGACATTGACATTCACATTCACATTCACATTCACATTCACATTCACATTCACATTCACATTCACATTCACATTGACATTGACATTGACATTGACATTGACATTGACATTGACATTGACATTGACATTGACATTGACAATGACATTGACAATGACAATGACAATGACATTGACATTGACATTGACATTGACATTGACATTGACATTGACATTGACATTGACATTGACATTGACATTGACATTGACATTGACATTGACATTGACATTGACATTGACATTGACATTGACATTGACATTCACATTGACATTCACATTGACATTCACATTGACAATGACATTCACATTGACATTCACATTGACATTCACATTGACATTCACATTGACATTCACATTGACATTGACATTGACATTGACATTGACATTGACATTGACATTGACATTGACATTGACATTGACATTGACATTGACATTGACATTGACATTGCCATTGACAATGACATTGACATTGACATTGACATTGACATTGACATTGACATTGACATTGACATTGACATTGACATTGACATTGACATTGACATTGACATTGACATTGACATTGACATTGACATTGACAATCGCATTCACATTCACATTGACACTGACACTGACACTGACACTGACACTAACATTGACACTGACACTGACACTGACATTGACATTGACATTGACATTGACATTGACATTGACATTGACATTGACATTGACATTGACATTGACATTGACATTGACATTGACATTGACATTGACATTGACATTGACATTGACATTGACATTGACATTGACAATGACAATGACATTGACATTGACATTGACATTCACATTGACATTCACATTGACATTCACATTGACATTCACATTGACATTCACATTGACATTCACATTGACATTCACATTGACATTCACATTGACATTCACATTGACATTGACATTCACATTGACATTCACATTGACATTCACATTGACATTCACATTGACATTCACATTGACATTCACATTGACATTCACATTGACATTCACATTGACATTCACATTGACATTCACATTGACATTCACATTGACATTCACATTGACATTCACATTGACATTCACATTGACATTCACATTGACATTGACATTGACATTCACATTGACATTGACATTGACATTGACATTGACATTGACATTGACATTGACATTGACATTGACATTGACATTGACATTGACATTGACATTGACATTGACATTGACATTGACATTGACATTGACATTGACATTGACATTGACATTGACATTGACATTGACATTGACATTGACATTGACATTGACATTGACATTGACATTGACAGTGACATTGACATTGACATTGACATTGACATTGACATTGACATTGACATTGACATTGACATTGACATTGACATTGACATTGACATTGACATTGACATTGACATTGACATTGACATTGACAATCGCATTCACATTCACATTGACACTGACACTGACACTGACACTGACACTAACATTGACACTGACACTGACACTGACATTGACATTGACATTGACACTGACATTGACATTGACATTGACATTGACATTGACATTGACATTGACATTGACATTGACATTGACATTGACATTGACAATGACAATGACATTGACATTGACATTGACATTGACATTGACATTCACATTGACATTCACATTGACATTCACATTGACATTCACATTGACATTCACATTGACATTCACATTGACATTCACATTGACATTCACATTGACATTCACATTGACATTCACATTGACATTCACATTGACATTCACATTGACATTCACATTGACATTCACATTGACATTCACATTGACATTCACATTGACATTCACATTGACATTCACATTGACATTCACATTGACATTGACATTGACATTGACATTGACATTGACATTGACATTGACATTGACATTGACATTGACATTGACATTGACATTGACATTGACATTGACATTGACATTGACATTGACATTGACATTGACATTGTCATTGACATTGACATTGACATTGACATTGACATTGACAATGACATTGACAATGACAATGACAATGACATTGACATTGACATTGACATTGACATTGACATTGACATTGACATTGACATTGACATTGACATTGACATTGACATTGACATTGACATTGACATTGACATTGACATTGACATTGACATTGACATTGACATTGACATTGACATTGACATTGACATTGACATTGACATTGACATTGACATTGACATTGACATTGACATTGACATTGACATTGACATTGACATTGACATTGACATTGACATTGCCATTGACAATGACAATGACATTGACATTGACATTGACATTGACATTGACATTGACATTGACATTGACATTGACATTGACATTGACATTGACATTGACATTGACATTGACATTGACATTGACATTGACATTGACATTGACATTGACAATCGCATTCACATTCACATTGACACTGACACTGACACTGACACTGACACTAACATTGACACTGACACTGACACTGACATTGACATTGACATTGACACTGACATTGACATTGACATTGACATTGACATTGACATTGACATTGACATTGACATTGACATTGACATTGACAATGACAATGACATTGACATTGACATTGACATTGACATTGACATTCACATTGACATTCACATTGACATTCACATTGACATTCACATTGACATTCACATTGACATTCACATTGACATTCACATTGACATTCACATTGACATTGACATTCACATTGACATTCACATTGACATTCACATTGACATTCACATTGACATTCACATTGACATTCACATTGACATTCACATTGACATTCACATTGACATTCACATTGACATTCACATTGACATTCACATTGACATTCACATTGACATTCACATTGACATTCACATTGACATTCACATTGACATTGACATTGACATTGACATTGACATTGACATTGACATTGACATTGACATTGACATTGACATTGACATTGACATTGACATTGACATTGACATTGACATTGACATTGACATTGACATTGACATTGACATTGACATTGACATTGACATTGACATTGACATTGACATTGACATTGACATTGACATTGACATTGACATTGACATTGACATTGACATTGACATTGACAATGACATTGACAATGACAATGACAATGACATTGACATTGACATTGACATTGACATTGACATTGACATTGACATTGACATTGACATTGACATTGACATTGACATTGACAGTGACATTGACATTGACATTGACATTGACATTGACATTGACATTGACATTGACATTGACATTGACATTGACATTGACATTGACATTGACATTCACATTGACATTGACATTGACATTGACATTGACATTGACATTGACATTGACATTGACATTGACATTGACATTGACATTGACATTCACATTGACATTGACATTGACATTGACATTCACATTCACATTCACATTCACATTCACATTCACATTCACATTCACATTCACATTCACATTCACATTCACATTCACATTGACATTGACATTGACATTGACATTGACATTGACATTGACATTGACATTGACATTGACATTGACATTGACAATGACATTGACAATGACAATGACAATGACATTGACATTGACATTGACATTGACATTGACATTGACATTGACATTGACATTGACATTGACATTGACATTGACATTGACATTGACATTGACATTGACATTGACATTGACATTGACATTCACATTGACATTCACATTGACATTGACATTCACATTGACATTCACATTGACAATGACATTCACATTGACATTCACATTGACATTCACATTGACATTCACATTGACATTCACATTGACATTCACATTGACATTGACATTGACATTGACATTGACATTGACATTGACATTGACATTGACATTGACATTGACATTGACATTGACATTGCCATTGACAATGACATTGACATTGACATTGACATTGACATTGACATTGACATTGACATTGACATTGACATTGACATTGACATTGACATTGACATTGACATTGACATTGACATTGACATTGACATTGACATTGACATTGACAATCGCATTCACATTCACATTGACACTGACACTGACACTGACACTGACACTAACATTGACACTGACACTGACACTGACATTGACATTGACATTGACACTGACATTGACATTGACATTGACATTGACATTGACATTGACATTGACATTGACATTGACATTGACAATGACAATGACATTGACATTCACATTGACATTCACATTGACATTCACATTGACATTCACATTGACATTCACATTGACATTCACATTGACATTCACATTGACATTCACATTGACATTCACATTGACATTCACATTGACATTGACATTCACATTGACATTCACATTGACATTCACATTGACATTCACATTGACATTCACATTGACATTCACATTGACATTCACATTGACATTCACATTGACATTCACATTGACATTCACATTGACATTCACATTGACATTCACATTGACATTCACATTGACATTCACATTGACATTCACATTGACATTCACATTGACATTCACATTGACATTCACATTGACATTCACATTGACATTCACATTGACATTCACATTGACATTGACATTGACATTGACATTGACATTGACATTGACATTGACATTGACATTGACATTGACATTGACATTGACATTGACATTGACATTGACATTGACATTGACATTGACATTGACATTGACATTGACATTGACATTGACATTGACATTGACATTGACATTGACATTGACATTGACATTGACATTGACATTGACATTGACATTGACATTGACATTGACAGTGACATTGACATTGACATTGACATTGACATTGACATTGACATTGACATTGACATTGACATTGACATTGACATTGACATTGACATTGACATTGACATTGACATTGACATTGACATTGACATTGACAATCGCATTCACATTCACATTGACACTGACACTGACACTGACACTGACACTAACATTGACACTGACACTGACACTGACATTGACATTGACATTGACACTGACATTGACATTGACATTGACATTGACATTGACATTGACATTGACATTGACATTGACATTGACATTGACATTGACAATGACAATGACATTGACATTGACATTGACATTGACATTGACATTGACATTCACATTGACATTCACATTGACATTCACATTGACATTCACATTGACATTCACATTGACATTCACATTGACATTCACATTGACATTCACATTGACATTCACATTGACATTCACATTGACATTCACATTGACATTCACATTGACATTCACATTGACATTCACATTGACATTCACATTGACATTCACATTGACATTCACATTGACATTCACATTGACATTCACATTGACATTCACATTGACATTCACATTGACATTGACATTGACATTGACATTGACATTGACATTGACATTGACATTGACATTGACATTGACATTGACATTGACATTGACATTGACATTGACATTGACATTGACATTGACATTGACATTGACATTGACATTGACATTGACATTGACATTGACATTGACATTGACATTGACATTGACATTGACATTGACAATGACATTGACAATGACAATGACAATGACATTGACATTGACATTGACATTGACATTGACATTGACATTGACATTGACATTGACATTGACATTGACATTGACATTGACATTGACATTGACATTGACATTGACATTGACATTGACATTGACATTGACATTGACATTGACATTGACATTGACATTGACATTGACATTGACATTGACATTGACATTGACATTGACATTGACATTGACATTGACATTGACATTCACATTCACATTCACATTCACATTCACATTCACATTCACATTCACATTCACATTCACATTCACATTCACATTCACATTCACATTCACATTCACATTCACATTCACATTCACATTCACATTCACATTCACATTCACATTCACATTCACATTGATATTGACATTGACATTGACATTGACATTGACATTGACATTGACATTGACATTGACAATGACATTGACAATGACAATGACAATGACATTGACATTGACATTGACATTGACATTGACATTGACATTGACATTGACATTGACATTGACATTGACATTGACATTGACATTGACATTGACATTGACATTGACATTCACATTGACATTCACATTGACATTCACATTGACAATGACATTCACATTGACATTCACATTGACATTCACATTGACATTCACATTGACATTCACATTGACATTGACATTGACATTGAGATTGACATTGACATTGACATTGACATTGACATTGACATTGACATTGACATTGACATTGACATTGCCATTGACAATGACATTGACATTGACATTGACATTGACATTGACATTGACATTGACATTGACATTGACATTGACATTGACATTGACATTGACATTGACATTGACATTGACATTGACATTGACATTGACATTGACATTGACAATCGCATTCACATTCACATTGACACTGACACTGACACTGACACTGACACTAACATTGACACTGACACTGACACTGACATTGACATTGACATTGACACTGACATTGACATTGACATTGACATTGACATTGACATTGACATTGACATTGACATTGACATTGACATTGACAATGACAATGACATTGACATTGACATTGACATTGACATTGACATTCACATTGACATTCACATTGACATTCACATTGACATTCACATTGACATTCACATTGACATTCACATTGACATTCACATTGACATTCACATTGACATTGACATTCACATTGACATTCACATTGACATTCACATTGACATTCACATTGACATTCACATTGACATTCACATTGACATTCACATTGACATTCACATTGACATTCACATTGACATTCACATTGACATTCACATTGACATTCACATTGACATTCACATTGACATTCACATTGACATTGACATTGACATTGACATTGACATTGACATTGACATTGACATTGACATTGACATTGACATTGACATTGACATTGACATTGACATTGACATTGACATTGACATTGACATTGACATTGACATTGACATTGACATTGACATTGACATTGACATTGACATTGACATTGACATTGACATTGACATTGACATTGACATTGACATTGACATTGACATTGACATTGACATTGACATTGACATTGACATTGACATTGACAATGACATTGACAATGACAATGACAATAACATTGACATTGACATTGACATTGACATTGACATTGACATTGACATTGACATTGACATTGACAGTGACATTGACATTGACATTGACATTGACATTGACATTGACATTGACATTGACATTGACATTGACATTGACATTGACATTGACATTGACATTGACATTGACATTGACATTGACATTGACATTCACATTGACATTCACATTGACATTCACATTGACATTCACATTGACATTCACATTGACATTCACATTGACATTCACATTGACATTCACATTGACATTGACATTGACATTGACAGTGACATTGACAGTGACATTGACATTGACATTGACATTGACATTGACATTGACATTGACATTGACATTGACATTGACATTGACATTGACATTGACATTGACATTGACATTGACATTGACATTGACATTGACATTGACATTCACATTGACATTCACATTGACATTCACATTGACATTCACATTGACATTCACATTGACATTCACATTGACATTCACATTGACATTCACATTGACATTCACATTGACATTCACATTGACATTGACATTGACATTGACAGTGACATTGACAGTGACATTGACATTGACATTGACATTGACATTGACATTGACATTGACATTGACATTGACATTGACATTGACATTGACATTGACATTGACATTGACATTGACATTGACATTGACATTGACATTGACATTGACATTGACATTGACATTGACATTGACATTGACATTGACATTGACATTGACATTGACATTGACATTGACATTGACATTCACATTCACATTCACATTCACATTCACATTCACATTCACATTCACATTCACATTCACATTCACATTCACATTCACATTCACATTCACATTCACATTCACATTCACATTCACATTCACATTCACATTCACATTGACATTGACATTCACATTGACATTGACATTGACATTGACATTGACATTGACATTGACATTGACATTGACAATGACAATGACATTGACATTGACATTGACATTGACATTGACATTGACATTCACATTGACATTCACATTGACATTCACATTGACATTCACATTGACATTCACATTGACATTCACATTGACATTCACATTGACATTCACATTGACATTGACATTCACATTGACATTCACATTGACATTCACATTGACATTCACATTGACATTCACATTGACATTCACATTGACATTCACATTGACATTCACATTGACATTCACATTGACATTGACATTGACATTGACATTGACATTGACATTGACATTGACATTGACATTGACATTGACATTGACATTGACATTGACATTGACATTGACATTGACATTGACATTGACATTGACATTGACATTGACATTGACATTGACATTGACATTGACATTGACATTGACATTGACATTGACATTGACAATGACATTGACAATGACAATGACAATGACATTGACATTGACATTGACATTGACATTGACATTGACATTGACATTGACATTGACATTGACATTGACATTGACAGTGACATTGACATTGACATTGACATTGACATTGACATTGACATTGACATTGACATTGACATTGACATTGACATTGACATTGACATTGACATTGACATTCACATTGACATTCACATTGACATTCACATTGACATTCACATTGACATTCACATTGACATTCACATTGACATTCACATTGACATTCACATTGACATTGACATTGACATTGACAGTGACATTGACAGTGACATTGACATTGACATTGACATTGACATTGACATTGACATTGACATTGACATTGACATTGACATTGACATTGACATTGACATTGACATTGACATTGACATTGACATTGACATTGACATTGACATTGACATTGACATTGACATTGACATTGACATTGACATTGACATTGACATTGACATTGACATTGACATTGACATTGACAATGACATTGACATTGACATTGACATTGACATTGACATTGACATTGACATTGACATTGACATTGACATTGACATTGACATTGACATTGACATTGACATTGACATTGACATTGACATTGACATTGACATTGACAATCGCATTCACATTGACACTGACACTGACACTGACACTGACACTAACATTGACACTGACACTGACACTGACATTGACATTGACATTGACACTGACATTGACATTGACATTGACATTGACATTGACATTGACATTGACATTGACATTGACATTGACATTGACATTGACATTGACAATGACAATGACATTGACATTGACATTCACATTGACATTCACATTGACATTCACATTGACATTCACATTGACATTCACATTGACATTCACATTGACATTCACATTGACATTCACATTGACATTCACATTGACATTCACATTGACATTCAAATTGACATTCACATTGACATTGACATTCACATTGACATTCACATTGACATTCACATTGACATTCACATTGACATTCACATTGACATTCACATTGACATTCACATTGACATTCACATTGACATTCACATTGACATTCACATTGACATTCACATTGACATTCACATTGACATTCACATTGACATTCACATTGACATTCACATTGACATTCACATTGACATTCACATTGACATTGACATTGACATTGACATTGACATTGACATTGACATTGACATTGACATTGACATTGACATTGACATTGACATTGACATTGACATTGACATTGACATTGACATTGACATTGACATTGACATTGACATTGACATTGACATTGACATTGACATTGACATTGACATTGACATTGACATTGACATTGACATTGACATTGACATTGACATTGACATTGACATTGACATTGACATTGCCATTGACAATGACATTGACATTGACATTGACATTGACATTGACATTCACATTCACATTCACATTCACATTCACATTCACATTCACATTCACATTCACATTCACATTCACATTCACATTCACATTCACATTCACATTCACATTCACATTCACATTCACATTGACATTGACATTGACATTGACATTGACATTGACATTGACATTGACAATGACATTGACATTGACATTGACATTGACATTGACATTGACATTGACAATGACATTCACATTGACATTCACATTGACATTCACATTGACATTCACATTGACATTCACATTGACATTCACATTGACATTGACATTGACATTGACATTGACATTGACATTGACATTGACATTGACATTGACATTGACATTGACATTGACATTGACATTGACATTGACATTGCCATTGACAATGACATTGACATTGACATTGACATTGACATTGACATTGACATTGACATTGACATTGACATTGACATTGACATTGACATTGACATTGACATTGACATTGACATTGACATTGACATTGACATTGACATTGACATTGACATTGACATTGACATTGACATTGACAATCGCATTCACATTCACATTGACACTGACACTGACACTGACACTGACACTAACATTGACACTGACACTGACACTGACACTGACATTGACATTGACATTGACACTGACATTGACATTGACATTGACATTGACATTGACATTGACATTGACATTGACATTGACATTGACATTGACATTGACAATGACAATGACATTGACATTGACATTGACATTCACATTGACATTCACATTGACATTCACATTGACATTCACATTGACATTCACATTGACATTCACATTGACATTCACATTGACATTCACATTGACATTCACATTGACATTCAAATTGACATTCACATTGACATTGACATTCACATTGACATTCACATTGACATTCACATTGACATTCACATTGACATTCACATTGACATTCACATTGACATTCACATTGACATTCATATTGACATTCACATTGACATTCACATTGACATTCACATTGACATTCACATTGACATTCACATTGACATTCACATTGACATTCACATTGACATTCACATTGACATTCACATTGACATTCACATTGACATTCACATTGACATTGACATTGACATTGACATTGACATTGACATTGACATTGACATTGACATTGACATTGACATTGACATTGACATTGACATTGACATTGACATTGACATTGACATTGACATTGACATTGACATTGACATTGACATTGACATTGACATTGACATTGACATTGACATTGACATTGACATTGACATTGACATTGACATTGACATTGACATTGACATTGACATTGACATTGACATTGACATTGACATTGACATTGCCATTGACAATGACATTGACATTGACATTGACATTGACATTGACATTCACATTCACATTCACATTCACATTCACATTCACATTCACATTCACATTCACATTCACATTCACATTCACATTCACATTCACATTCACATTCACATTCACATTCACATTGACATTGACATTGACATTGACATTGACATTGACATTGACATTGACATTGACATTGACATTGACATTGACATTGACATTGACATTGACATTGACATTGACAATGACATTGACAATGACAATGACAATGACATTGACATTGACATTGACATTGACATTGACATTGACATTGACATTGACATTGACATTGACATTGACATTGACATTGACATAGACATTGACATTGACATTGACATTGACATTGACATTGACATTGACATTGACATTGACATTGACATTGACATTCACATTCACATTCACATTGACATTGACATTCACATTGACATTCACATTGACATTCACATTGACATTCACATTGACATTGACATTGACATTGACATTGACATTGACATTGACATTGACATTGACATTGACATTGACATTGACATTGACATTGCCATTGACAATGACATTGACATTGACATTGACATTGACATTGACATTGACATTGACATTGACATTGACATTGACATTGACATTGACATTGACATTGACATTGACATTGACAATCGCATTCACATTCACATTGACACTGACACTGACACTGACACTGACACTAACATTGACACTGACACTGACACTGACATTGACATTGACATTGACACTGACATTGACATTGACATTGACATTGACATTGACATTGACATTGACATTGACATTGACATTGACATTGACATTGACAATGACAATGACATTGACATTGACATTGACATTGACATTGACATTCACATTGACATTCACATTGACATTCACATTGACATTCACATTGACATTCACATTGACATTCACATTGACATTGACATTCACATTGACATTCACATTGACATTCACATTGACATTCACATTGACATTCACATTGACATTCACATTGATATTCACATTGACATTCACATTGACATTCACATTGACATTCACATTGACATTCACATTGACATTCACATTGACATTCACATTGACATTCACATTGACATTCACATTGACATTCACATTGACATTCACATTGACATTGACATTGACATTGACATTGACATTGACATTGACATTGACATTGACATTGACATTGACATTGACATTGACATTGACATTGACATTGACATTGACATTGACATTGACATTGACATTGACATTGACATTGACATTGACAATGACATTGACATTGACATTGACATTGACATTGACATTGACATTGACAGTGACATTGACATTGACATTGACATTGACATTGACATTGACATTGACATTGACATTGACATTGACATTGACATTGACATTGACATTGACATTGACATTGACATTGACATTGACATTGACATTGACATTGACATTGACATTGACATTGACATTGACATTGACATTGACATTGACATTGACATTGACATTGACATTGACATTGACATTGACATTGACATTGACATTGACATTGACATTGACATTGACATTGACATTGACATTGACATTGACATTGACATTGACATTGACATTGACATTGACATTGACATTGACATTGACATTGACATTGACATTGACATTCACATTCACATTCACATTCACATTCACATTCACATTCACATTCACATTCACATTCACATTCACATTCACATTCACATTCACATTCACATTCCCATTCACATTCACATTCACATTCACATTCACATTCACATTCACATTCACATTCACATTCACATTCACATTCACATTCACATTCACATTCACATTCACATTCACATTCACATTCACATTCACATTCACATTCACATTCACATTCACAATGACAATGACATTGACATTGACATTGACATTGACATTGACATTGACATTGACATTGACATTGACATTGACATTGACATTGACATTGACATTGACATTGACATTGACATTGACATTGACATTGACATTGACATTGACATTGACATTGACATTGACATTGACATTGACATTGACATTGACATTGACATTGACATTGACATTGACATTGACATTGACATTGACATTGACATTGACATTGACATTGACATTGACATTGACATTGACATTGACATTGACATTGACATTGACATTGACATTGACATTGACATTGACATTGACATTGACATTGACATTGACATTGACATTGACATTGACATTGACATTGACATTGACATTGACATTGACATTCACATTCACATTCACATTCACATTCACATTCACATTCACATTCACATTCACATTCACATTCACATTCACATTCACATTCACATTCACATTCACATTCACATTCACATTCACATTCACATTCACATTCACATTCACATTCACATTCACATTCACATTCACATTCACATTCACATTCACATTCACATTCACATTCACATTCACATTCACATTCACATTCACATTCACATTCACATTCACATTCACATTCAGATTCACATACACATTCACATTCACATTCACATTCACATTCACATTCACATTCACATTCACATTCACATTCACATTCACATTCACATTCACATTCACATTCACATTCACATTCACATTCACATTCACATTCACATTCACATTCACATTCACATTCACATTCACATTCACATTCACATTCACATTCACATTCACATTCACATTCACATTCACATTCACATTCACATTCACATTCACATTCACATTCACATTCACATTCACATTCACATTCACATTCACATTCACATTCACATTCACATTCACATTCACATTCACATTCACATTCACATTCACATTCACATTCACATTCACATTCACATTCACATTCACATTCACATTCACATTCACATTCACATTCACATTCACATTCACATTCACATTCACATTCACATTCACATTCACATTCACATTCACATTCACATTCACATTCACATTCACATTCACATTCACATTCACATTCACATTCACATTCACATTCACATTCACATTCACATTCACATTCACATTCACATTCACATTCACATTCACATTCACATTCACATTCACATTCACATTCACATTCACATTCACATTCACATTCACATTCACATTCACATTCACATTCACATTCACATTCACATTCACATTCACATTCACATTCACATTCACATTCACATTCACATTCACATTCACATTCACATTCACATTCACATTCACATTCACATTCACATTCACATTCACATTCACATTCACATTCACATTCACATTCACATTCACATTCACATTCACATTCACATTCACATTCACATTCACATTCACATTCACATTCACATTCACATTCACATTCACATTCACATTCACATTCACATTCACATTCACATTCACATTCACATTCACATTCACATTCACATTCACATTCACATTCACATTCACATTCACATTCACATTCACATTCACATTCACATTCACATTCACATTCACATTGACAATGACAATGACAATGACATTGACATTGACATTGACATTGACATTGACATTGACATTGACATTGACATTGACATTGACATTGACATTGACATTGACATTGACATTGACATTGACATTGACATTGACATTGACATTGACATTGACATTGACATTGACATTGACATTGACATTGACATTGACATTGACATTGACATTGACATTGACATTGACATTGACATTGACATTGACATTGACATTGACATTGACATTGACATTGACATTGACATTGACATTGACATTGACATTGACATTCACATTCACATTCACATTCACATTCACATTCACATTCACATTCACATTCACATTCACATTCACATTCACATTCACATTCACATTCACATTCACATTCACATTCACATTCACATTCACATTCACATTCACATTCACATTCACATTCACATTCACATTCACATTCACATTCACATTCACATTCACATTCACATTCACATTCACATTCACATTCACATTCACATTCACATTCACATTCACATTCACATTCACATTCACATTCACATTCACATTCACATTCACATTCACATTCACATTCACATTCACATTCACATTCACATTCACATTCACATTCACATTCACATTCACATTCACATTCACATTCACATTCACATTCACATTCACATTCACATTCACATTCACATTCACATTCACATTCACATTCACATTCACATTCACATTCACATTCACATTCACATTCACATTCACATTCACATTCACATTCACATTCACATTCACATTCACATTCACATTCACATTCACATTCACATTCACATTCACATTCACATTCACATTCACATTCACATTCACATTCACATTCACATTCACATTCACATTCACATTCACATTCACATTCACATTCACATTCACATTCACATTCACATTCACATTCACATTCACATTCACATTCACATTCACATTCACATTCACATTCACATTCACATTCACATTCACATTCACATTCACATTCACATTCACATTCACATTCACATTCACATTCACATTCACATTCACATTCACATTCACATTCACATTCACATTCACATTCACATTCACATTCACATTCACATTCACATTCACATTCACATTCACATTCACATTCACATTCACATTCACATTCACATTCACATTCACATTCACATTCACATTCACATTCACATTCACATTCACATTCACATTCACATTCACATTCACATTCACATTCACATTCACATTCACATTCACATTCACATTCACATTCACATTCACATTCACATTCACATTGACAATGACAATGACAATGACATTGACATTGACATTGACATTGACATTGACATTGACATTGACATTGACATTGACATTGACATTGACATTGACATTGACATTGACATTGACATTGACATTGACATTGACATTGACATTGACATTGACATTGACATTGACATTGACATTGACATTGACATTGACATTGACATTGACATTGACATTGACATTCACATTCACATTCACATTCACATTCACATTCACATTTACATTCACATTCACATTCACATTCACATTCACATTCACATTCACATTCACATTCACATTCACATTCACATTCACATTCACATTCACATTCACATTCACATTCACATTCACATTCACATTCACATTCACATTCACATTCACATTCACATTCACATTCACATTCACATTCACATTCACATTCACATTCACATTCACATTCACATTCACATTCACATTCACATTCACATTCACATTCACATTCACATTCACATTCACATTCACATTCACATTCACATTCACATTCACATTCACATTCACATTCACATTCACATTCACATTCACATTCACATTCACATTCACATTCACATTCACATTCACATTCACATTCACATTCACATTCACATTCACATTCACATTCACATTCACATTCACATTCACATTCACATTCACATTCACATTCACATTCACATTCACATTCACATTCACATTCACATTCACATTGACAATGACAATGACAATGACATTGACATTGACATTGACATTGACATTGACATTGACATTGACATTGACATTGACATTGACATTGACATTGACATTGACATTGACATTGACATTGACATTGACATTGACATTGACATTGACATTGACATTGACATTGACATTGACATTGACATTGACATTGACATTGACATTGACATTGACATTGACATTGACATTGACATTGACATTGACATTGACATTGACATTGACATTGACAATGACAATGACATTGACATTGACATTGACATTGACATTGACATTGACATTGACATTGACATTGACATTGACATTGACATTGACATTGACATTGACATTGACATTGACATTGACATTGACATTGACATTGACATTGACATTGACATTGACATTGACATTGACATTGACATTGACATTGACATTGACATTGACATTGACATTGACATTGACATTGACATTGACATTGACATTGACATTGACATTGACATTGACATTGACATTGACATTGACATTGACATTGACATTGACATTGACATTGACATTGACATTGACATTGACATTGACATTGACATTGACATTGACATTGACATTGACATTGACATTGACATTGACATTGACATTGACATTGACATTGACATTGACATTGACATTCACATTCACATTCACATTCACATTCACATTCACATTCACATTCACATTCACATTCACATTCACATTCACATTCACATTCACATTCACATTCACATTCACATTCACATTCACATTCACATCCACATTCACATTCACATTCACATTCACATTCACATTCACATTCACATTCACATTCACATTCACATTCACATTCACATTCACATTCACATTCACATTCACATTCACATTCACATTCACATTCACATTCACATTCACATTCACATTCACATTCACATTCACATTCACATTCACATTCACATTCACATTCACATTCACATTCACATTCACATTCACATTCACATTCACATTCACATTCACATTCACATTCACATTCACATTCACATTCACATTCACATTCACATTCACATTCACATTCACATTCACATTCACATTCACATTCACATTCACATTCACATTCACATTCACATTCACATTCACATTCACATTCACATTCACATTCACATTCACATTCACATTCACATTCACATTCACATTCACATTCACATTCACATTCACATTCACATTCACATTCACATTCACATTCACATTCACATTCACATTCACATTCACATTCACATTCACATTCACATTCACATTCACATTCACATTCACATTCACATTCACATTCACATTCACATTCACATTCACATTCACATTCACATTCACATTCACATTCACATTCACATTCACATTCACATTCACATTCACATTCACATTCACATTCACATTCACATTCACATTCACATTCACATTCACATTCACATTCACATTCACATTCACATTCACATTCACATTCACATTCACATTCACATTCACATTCACATTCACATTCACATTCACATTCACATTCACATTCACATTCACATTCACATTCACATTCACATTCACATTCACATTCACATTCACATTCACATTCACATTCACATTCACATTCACATTCACATTCACATTCACATTCACATTCACATTCACATTCACATTCACATTCACATTCACATTCACATTGACAATGACAATGACAATGACATTGACATTGACATTGACATTGACATTGACATTGACATTGACATTGACATTGACATTGACATTGACATTGACATTGACATTGACATTGACATTGACATTGACATTGACATTGACATTGACATTGACATTGACATTGACATTGACATTGACATTGACATTGACATTGACATTGACATTGACATTGACATTGACATTGACATTGACATTGACATTGACATTGACATTCACATTGACATTGACATTGACATTCACATTCACATTCACATTCACATTCACATTCACATTCACATTCACATTCACATTCACATTCACATTGACATTGACATTGACATTGACATTGACATTCACATTCACATTCACATTCACATTCACATTCACATTCACATTCACATTCACATTCACATTCACATTCACATTCACATTCACATTCACATTCACATTCACATTCACATTCACATTCACATTCACATTCACATTCACATTCACATTCACATTCACATTCACATTCACATTCACATTCACATTCACATTCACATTCACATTCACATTCACATTCACATTCACATTCACATTCACATTCACATTCACATTCACATTCACATTCACATTCACATTCACATTCACATTCACATTCACATTCACATTCACATTCACATTCACATTCACATTCACATTCACATTCACATTCACATTCACATTCACATTCACATTCACATTCACATTCACATTCACATTCACATTCACATTCACATTCACATTCACATTCACATTCACATTCACATTCACATTCACATTCACATTCACATTCACATTCACATTCACATTCACATTCACATTCACATTCACATTCACATTCACATTCACATTCACATTCACATTCACATTCACATTCACATTCACATTCACATTCACATTCACATTCACATTCACATTCACATTCACATTCACATTCACATTCACATTCACATTCACATTCACATTCACATTCACATTCACATTCACATTCACATTCACATTCACATTCACATTCACATTCACATTCACATTCACATTCACATTCACATTCACATTCACATTCACATTCACATTCACATTCACATTCACATTCACATTCACATTCACATTCACATTCACATTCACATTCACATTCACATTCACATTCACATTCACATTCACATTCACATTCACATTCACATTCACATTCACATTCACATTCACATTCACATTCACATTCACATTCACATTCACATTCACATTCACATTCACATTCACATTCACATTCACATTCACATTCACATTCACATTCACATTCACATTCACATTCACATTCACATTCACATTCACATTCACATTCACATTCACATTCACATTCACATTCACATTCACATTCACATTCACATTCACATTCACATTCACATTCACATTCACATTCACATTCACATTCACATTCACATTCACATTCACATTCACATTCACATTCACATTCACATTCACATTCACATTCACATTCACATTCACATTCACATTCACATTCACATTCACATTCACATTCACATTCACATTCACATTCACATTCACATTCACATTCACATTCACATTCACATTCACATTCACATTCACATTCACATTCACATTCACATTCACATTCACATTCACATTCACATTCACATTGACAATGACAATGACAATGACAATGACAATGACAATGACAATGACATTGACATTGACATTGACATTGACATTGACATTGACATTGACATTGACATTGACATTGACATTGACATTGACATTGACATTGACATTGACATTGACATTGACATTGACATTGACATTGACATTGACATTGACATTGACATTGACATTGACATTGACATTGACATTGACATTGACATTGACATTGACATTGACATTGACATTCACATTCACATTCACATTCACATTCACATTCACATTCACATTCACATTCACATTCACATTCACATTCACATTCACATTCACATTCACATTCACATTCACATTCACATTCACATTCACATTCACATTCACATTCACATTCACATTCACATTCACATTCACATTCACATTCACATTCACATTCACATTCACATTCACATTCACATTCACATTCACATTCACATTCACATTCACATTCACATTCACATTCACATTCACATTCACATTCACATTCACATTCACATTCACATTCACATTCACATTCACATTCACATTCACATTCACATTCACATTCACATTCACATTCACATTCACATTCACATTCACATTCACATTCACATTCACATTCACATTCACATTCACATTCACATTCACATTCACATTCACATTCACATTCACATTCACATTCACATTCACATTCACATTCACATTCACATTCACATTCACATTCACATTCACATTCACATTCACATTCACATTCACATTCACATTCACATTCACATTCACATTCACATTCACATTCACATTCACATTCACATTCACATTCACATTCACATTCACATTCACATTCACATTCACATTCACATTCACATTCACATTCACATTCACATTCACATTCACATTCACATTCACATTCACATTCACATTCACATTCACATTCACATTCACATTCACATTCACATTCACATTCACATTCACATTCACATTCACATTCACATTCACATTCACATTCACATTCACATTGACAATGACATTGACATTGACATTGACATTGACATTGACATTGACATTGACATTGACATTGACATTGACATTGACATTGACATTGACATTGACATTGACATTGACATTGACATTGACATTGACATTGACATTGACATTGACATTGACATTGACATTGACATTGACATTGACATTGACATTGACATTGACATTGACATTGACATTGACATTGACATTGACATTGACATTGACATTGACATTGACATTGACATTGACATTGACATTGACATTGACATTGACATTGACATTGACATTGACATTGACATTGACATTGACATTGACATTGACATTGACATTCACATTCACATTCACATTCACATTCACATTGACATTCACATTCACATTCACATTCACATTCACATTCACATTCACATTCACATTCACATTCACATTCACATTCACATTCACATTCACATTCACATTCACATTCACATTCACATTCACATTCACATTCACATTCACATTCACATTCACATTCACATTCACATTCACATTCACATTCACATTCACATTCACATTCACATTCACATTCACATTCACATTCACATTCACATTCACATTCACATTCACATTCACATTCACATTCACATTCACATTCACATTCACATTCACATTCACATTCACATTCACATTCACATTCACATTCACATTCACATTCACATTCACATTCACATTCACATTCACATTCACATTCACATTCACATTCACATTCACATTCACATTCACATTCACATTCACATTCACATTCACATTCACATTCACATTCACATTCACATTCACATTCACATTCACATTCACATTCACATTCACATTCACATTCACATTCACATTCACATTCACATTCACATTCACATTCACATTCACATTCACATTCACATTCACATTCACATTCACATTCACATTGACAATGACAATGACATTGACATTGACATTGACATTGACATTGACATTGACATTGACATTGACATTGACATTGACATTGACATTGACATTGACATTGACATTGACATTGACATTGACATTGACATTGACATTGACATTGACATTGACATTGACATTGACATTGACATTGACATTGACATTGACATTGACATTGACATTGACATTGACATTGACATTGACATTGACATTGACATTGACATTGACATTGACATTGACATTGACATTGACATTGACATTGACATTGACATTGACATTGACATTGACATTGACATTGACATTGACATTGACATTGACATTGACATTGACATTGACATTGACATTGACATTGACATTGACATTGACATTGACATTGACATTGACATTGACATTGACATTGACATTGACATTCACATTCACATTCACATTCACATTCACATTCACATTCACATTCACATTCACATTCACATTCACATTCACATTCACATTCACATTCACATTCACATTCACATTCACATTCACATTCACATTCACATTCACATTCACATTCACATTCACATTCACATTCACATTCACATTCACATTCACATTCACATTCACATTCACATTCACATTCACATTCACATTCACATTCACATTCACATTCACATTCACATTCACATTCACATTCACATTCACATTCACATTCACATTCACATTCACATTCACATTCACATTCACATTCACATTCACATTCACATTCACATTCACATTCACATTCACATTCACATTCACATTCACATTCACATTCACATTCACATTCACATTCACATTCACATTCACATTCACATTCACATTCACATTCACATTCACATTCACATTCACATTCACATTCACATTCACATTCACATTCACATTCACATTCACATTCACATTCACATTCACATTCACATTCACATTCACATTCACATTCACATTCACATTCACATTCACATTCACATTCACATTCACATTCACATTCACATTCACATTCACATTCACATTCACATTCACATTCACATTCACATTCACATTCACATTCACATTCACATTCACATTCACATTCACATTCACATTCACATTCACATTCACATTCACATTCACATTCACATTCACATTCACATTCACATTCACATTCACATTCACATTCACATTCACATCCACATTCACATGCACATTCACATTCACATTCACATTCACATTCACATTCACAATGACAATGACAATGACATTGACATTGACATTGACATTGACATTGACATTGACATTGACATTGACATTGACATTGACATTGACATTGACATTGACATTGACATTGACATTGACATTGACATTGACATTGACATTGACATTGACATTGACATTGACATTGACATTGACATTGACATTGACATTGACATTGACATTGACATTGACATTGACATTGACATTGACATTGACATTGACATTGACATTGACATTGACATTGACATTGACATTGACATTGACATTGACATTGACATTGACATTGACATTGACATTGACATTGACATTGACATTGACATTGACATTGACATTGACATTGACATTGACATTGACATTGACATTGACATTGACATTGACATTGACATTGACATTGACATTGACATTGACATTGACATTGACATTGACATTGACATTGACATTGACATTCACATTCACATTCACATTCACATTCACATTCACATTCACATTCACATTCACATTCACATTCACATTCACATTCACATTCACATTCACATTCACATTCACATTCACATTCACATTCACATTCACATTCTCATTCACATTCACATTCACATTCACATTCACATTCACATTCACATTCACATTCACATTCACATTCACATTCACATTCACATTCACATTCACATTCACATTCACATTCACATTCACATTCACATTCACATTCACATTGACAATGACATTGACATTGACATTGACATTGACATTGACATTGACATTGACATTGACATTGACATTGACATTGACATTGACATTGACATTGACATTGACATTGACATTGACATTGACATTGACATTGACATTGACATTGACATTGACATTGACATTGACATTGACATTGACATTGACATTGACATTGACATTGACATTGACATTGACATTGACATTGACATTGACATTGACATTGACATTGACATTGACATTGACATTGACATTGACATTGACATTGACATTGACATTGACATTGACATTGACATTGACATTGACATTGACATTGACATTGACATTGACATTGACATTGACATTGACATTGACATTGACATTGACATTGACATTGACATTGACATTGACATTGACATTGACATTGACATTGACATTGACATTGACATTGACATTGACATTGACATTGACATTGACATTGACATTGACATTGACATTGACATTGACATTGACATTGACATTGACATTGACATTGACATTCACATTCACATTCACATTCACATTCACATTCACATTCACATTCACATTCACATTCACATTCACATTCACATTCACATTCACATTCACATTCACATTCACATTCACATTCACATTCACATTCACATTCACATTCACATTCACATTCACATTCACATTCACATTCACATTCACATTGACAATGACAATGACAATGACATTGACATTCACATTGACAATGACAATGACAATGACAATGACATTGACATTGACATTGACATTGACATTGACATTGACATTGACATTGACATTGACATTGACATTGACATTGACATTGACATTGACATTGACATTGACATTGACATTGACATTGACATTGACATTGACATTGACATTGACATTGACATTGACATTGACATTGACATTGACATTGACATTGACATTGACATTGACATTGACATTGACAT
>CAXARU010000058.1:0-34395 GCA_963971365.1 Lasioglossum villosulum
ACATTGACATTGACATTGACATTGACATTGACATTGACATTGACATTGACATTGACATTGACATTGACATTGACATTGACATTGACATTGACATTGACATTGACATTGACATTGACATTGACATTGACATTGACATTGACATTGACATTGACATTGACATTGACATTGACATTGACATTGACATTGACATTGACATTGACATTGACATTGACATTTGACATTGACATTGACATTGACATTGACATTGACATTGACATTGACATTGACATTGACATTGACATTGACATTGACATTGACATTGACATTGACATTGACATTGACATTGACATTGACATTGACATTGACATTGACATTGACATTGACATTGACATTGACATTGACATTGACATTGACATTGACATTGACATTGACATTGACATTGACATTGACATTGACATTGACATTGACATTGACATTGACATTGACATTGACATTGACATTGACATTGACATTGACATTGACATTGACATTGACATTGACATTGACATTGACATTGACATTGACATTGACATTGACATTGACATTGACATTGACATTGACATTGACATTGACATTGACATTGACATTGACATTGACATTGACATTGACATTGACATTGACATTGACATTGACATTGACATTGACATTGACATTGACATTGACATTGACATTGACATTGACATTGACATTGACATTGACATTGACATTGACATTGACATTGACATTGACATTGACATTGACATTGACATTGACATTGACATTGACATTGACATTGACATTGACATTGACATTGACATTGACATTGACATTGACATTGACATTGACATTGACATTGACATTGACATTGACATTGACATTGACATTGACATTGACATTGACATTGACATTGACATTGACATTGACATTGACATTGACATTGACATTGACATTGACATTGACATTGACATTTGACATTGACATTGACATTGACATTGACATTGACATTGACATTGACATTGACATTGACATTGACATTGACATTGACATTGACATTGACATTGACATTGACATTGACATTGACATTGACATTGACATTGACATTGACATTGACATTGACATTGACATTGACATTGACATTGACATTGACATTGACATTGACATTGACATTGACATTGACATTGACATTCACATTGACATTGACATTGACATTCACATTGACATTGACATTGACATTGACATTGACATTGACATTGACATTGACATTGACATTGACATTGACATTGACATTGACATTGACATTGACATTGACATTGACATTGACATTGACATTGACATTGACATTGACATTGACATTGACATTGACATTGACATTGACATTGACATTGACATTGACATTGACATTGACATTGACATTGACATTGACATTGACATTGACATTGACATTGACATTGACATTGACATTGACATTGACATTGACATTGACATTGACATTGACATTGACATTGACATTGACATTGACATTGACATTGACATTGACATTGACATTGACATTGACATTGACATTGACATTGACATTGACATTGACATTGACATTGACATTGACATTGACATTGACATTGACATTGACATTGACATTGACATTGACATTGACATTGACATTGACATTGACATTGACATTGACATTGACATTGACATTGACATTGACATTGACATTGACATTGACATTGACATTGACATTGACATTGACATTGACATTGACATTGACATTGACATTGACATTGACATTGACATTGACATTGACATTGACATTGACATTGACATTGACATTGACATTGACATTGACATTGACATTGACATTGACATTGACATTGACATTGACATTGACATTGACATTGACATTGACATTGACATTGACATTGACATTGACATTGACATTGACATTGACATTCACATTCACATTCACATTCACATTCACATTCACATTCACATTGACATTCACATTGACATTCACATTGACATTGACATTGACATTGACATTGACATTGACATTGACATTGACATTGACATTGACATTGACATTGACATTGACATTGACATTGACATTGACATTGACATTGACATTGACATTGACATTGACATTGACATTGACATTGACATTGACATTGACATTGACATTGACATTGACATTGACATTGACATTGACATTGACATTGACATTGACAATGACAATGACATTGACATTGACATTGACATTGACATTGACATTGACATTGACATTGACATTGACATTGACATTGACATTGACATTGACATTGACATTGACATTGACATTGACATTGACATTGACATTGACATTGACATTGACATTGACATTGACATTGACATTGACATTGACATTGACATTGACATTGACATTGACATTGACATTGACATTGACATTGACATTGACATTGACATTGACATTGACATTGACATTGACATTGACATTGACATTGACATTGACATTGACATTGACATTGACATTGACATTGACATTGACATTGACATTGACATTGACATTGACATTGACATTGACATTGACATTGACATTGACATTGACATTGACATTGACATTGACATTGACATTGACATTGACATTGACATTGACATTGACATTGACATTGACATTGACATTGACATTGACATTGACATTGACATTGACATTGACATTGACATTGACATTGACATTGACATTGACATTGACATTGACATTGACATTGACATTGACATTCACATTCACATTCACATTCACATTCACATTCACATTCACATTCACATTCACATTCACATTCACATTCACATTCACATTCACATTCACATTCACATTCACATTCACATTCACATTCACATTCACATTCACATTCACATTCACATTCACATTCACATTCACATTCACATTCACATTCACATTCACATTCACATTCACATTCACATTCACATTCACATTCACATTCACATTCACATTCACATTCACATTCACATTCACATTCACATTCACATTCACATTCACATTCACATTCACATTCACATTCACATTCACATTCACATTCACATTCACATTCACATTCACATTCACATTCACATTCACATTCACATTCACATTCACATTCACATTCACATTCACATTCACATTCACATTCACATTCACATTCACATTCACATTCACATTCACATTCACATTCACATTCACATTCACATTCACATTCACATTCACATTCACATTCACATTCACATTCACATTCACATTCACATTCACATTCACATTCACATTCACATTCACATTCACATTCACATTCACATTCACATTCACATTCACATTCACATTCACATTCACATTCACATTCACATTGCACATTGACATTGACATTGACATTGACATTGACATTGACATTGACATTGACATTGACATTGACATTGACATTGACATTGACATTGACATTGACATTGACATTGACATTGACATTGACATTGACATTGACATTGACATTCAAATTCACATTCACATTCACATTCACATTCACATTCACATTCACATTCACATTCACATTCACATTCACATTCACATTCACATTCACATTCACATTCACATTCACATTCACATTCACATTCACATTCACATTCACATTCACATTCACATTCACATTCACATTCACATTCACATTCACATTCACATTCACATTCACATTCACATTCACATTCACATTCACATTCACATTCACATTCACATTCACATTCACATTCACATTCACATTCACATTCACATTCACATTCACATTCACATTCACATTCACATTCACATTCACATTCACATTCACATTCACATTCACATTCACATTCACATTCACATTCACATTCACATTCACATTGACATTGACATTGACATTGACATTGACATTGACATTGACATTGACATTGACATTGACATTGACATTGACATTGACATTGACATTGACATTGACATTGACATTGACATTGACATTGACATTGACATTGACATTGACATTGACATTGACATTGACATTGACATTGACATTGACATTGACATTGACATTGACATTGACATTGACATTGACATTGACATTGACATTGACATTGACATTGACATTGACATTGACATTGACATTGACATTGACATTGACATTGACATTGACATTGACATTGACATTGACATTGACATTGACATTGACATTGACATTGACATTGACATTGACATTGACATTGACATTGACATTGACATTGACATTGACATTGACATTGACATTGACATTGACATTGACATTGACATTGACATTGACATTGACATTGACATTGACATTGACATTGACATTGACATTGACATTGACATTGACATTGACATTGACATTGACATTGACATTGACATTGACATTGACATTGACATTGACATTGACATTGACATTGACATTGACATTGACATTGACATTGACATTGACATTGACATTGACATTGACATTGACATTGACATTGACATTGACATTGACATTGACATTGACATTGACATTGACATTGACATTGACATTGACATTGACATTGACATTGACATTGACATTGACATTGACATTGACATTGACATTGACATTGACATTGACATTGACATTGACATTGACATTGACATTGACATTGACATTGACATTGACATTGACATTGACATTGACATTGACATTGACATTGACATTGACATTGACATTGACATTGACATTGACATTGACATTGACATTGACATTGACATTGACATTGACATTGACATTGACATTGACATTGACATTGACATTGACATTGACATTGACATTGACATTGACATTGACATTGACATTGACATTGACATTGACATTGACATTGACATTGACATTGACATTGACATTGACATTGACATTGACATTGACATTGACATTGACATTGACATTGACATTGACATTGACATTGACATTGACATTGACATTGACATTGACATTGACATTGACATTGACATTGACATTGACATTGACATTGACATTGACATTGACATTGACATTGACATTGACATTGACATTGACATTGACATTGACATTGACATTGACATTGACATTGACATTGACATTGACATTGACATTGACATTGACATTGACATTGACATTGACATTGACATTGACATTGACATTGACATTGACATTGACATTGACATTGACATTGACATTGACATTGACATTGACATTGACATTGACATTGACATTGACATTGACATTGACATTGACATTGACATTGACATTGCACATTGACATTCACATTGACATTCACATTGACATTCACATTGACATTCACATTGACATTGACATTGACATTGACATTCACATTGACATTGACATTGACATTGACATTGACATTGACATTGACATTGACATTGACATTGACATTGACATTGACATTGACATTGACATTGACATTGACATTGACATTGACATTGACATTGACATTGACATTGACATTGACATTGACATTGACATTGACATTGACATTGACATTGACATTGACATTGACATTGACATTGACATTGACATTGACATTGACATTGACATTGACATTGACATTGACATTGACATTGACATTGACATTGACATTGACATTGACATTGACATTGACATTGACATTGACATTGACATTGACATTGACATTGACATTGACATTGACATTGACATTGACATTGACATTGACATTGACATTGACATTGACATTGACATTGACATTGACATTTGACATTGACATTGACATTGACATTGACATTGACATTGACATTGACATTGACATTGACATTGACATTGACATTGACATTGACATTGACATTGACATTGACATTGACATTGACATTGACATTGACATTGACATTGACATTGACATTGACATTGACATTGACATTGACATTGACATTGACATTGACATTGACATTGACATTGACATTGACATTGACATTGACATTGACATTGACATTGACATTGACATTGACATTGACATTGACATTGACATTCTGACATTCACATTCACATTCACATTCACATTGACATTGACATTGACATTGACATTCACATTCACATTCACATTGACATTGACATTGACATTGACATTGACATTGACATTGACATTGACATTGACATTGACATTGACATTGACATTGACATTGACATTGACATTGACATTGACATTGACATTGACATTGACATTGACATTGACATTGACATTGACATTGACATTGACATTGACATTGACATTGACATTGACATTGACATTGACATTGACATTGACATTGACATTGACAATGACAATGACATTGACATTGACATTGACATTGACATTGACATTGACATTGACATTGACATTGACATTGACATTGACATTGACATTGACATTGACATTGACATTGACATTGACATTGACATTGACATTGACATTGACATTGACATTGACATTGACATTGACATTGACATTGACATTGACATTGACATTGACATTGACATTGACATTGACATTGACATTGACATTGACATTGACATTGACATTGACATTGACATTGACATTGACATTGACATTGACATTGACATTGACATTGACATTGACATTGACATTGACATTGACATTGACATTGACATTGACATTGACATTGACATTGACATTGACATTGACATTGACATTGACATTGACATTGACATTGACATTGACATTGACATTGACATTGACATTGACATTGACATTGACATTGACATTGACATTGACATTGACATTGACATTGACATTGACATTGACATTGACATTGACATTGACATTGACATTGACATTGACATTGACATTCACATTCACATTCACATTCACATTCACATTCACATTCACATTCACATTCACATTCACATTCACATTCACATTCACATTCACATTCACATTCACATTCACATTCACATTCACATTCACATTCACATTCACATTCACATTCACATTCACATTCACATTCACATTCACATTCACATTCACATTCACATTCACATTCACATTCACATTCACATTCACATTCACATTCACATTCACATTCACATTCACATTCACATTCACATTCACATTCACATTCACATTCACATTCACATTCACATTCACATTCACATTCACATTCACATTCACATTCACATTCACATTCACATTCACATTCACATTCACATTCACATTCACATTCACATTCACATTCACATTCACATTCACATTCACATTCACATTCACATTCACATTCACATTCACATTCACATTCACATTCACATTCACATTCACATTCACATTCACATTCACATTCACATTCACATTCACATTCACATTCACATTCACATTCACATTCACATTCACATTCACATTCACATTCACATTCACATTCACATTCACATTCACATTCACATTCACATTCACATTCACATTCACATTCACATTCACATTCACATTCACATTCACATTCACATTCACATTCACATTCACATTCACATTGACATTGACATTGACATTGACATTGACATTGACATTGACATTGACATTGACATTGACATTGACATTGACATTGACATTGACATTGACATTGACATTGACATTGACATTGACATTGACATTGACATTGACATTGACATTGACATTCACATTCACATTCACATTCACATTCACATTCACATTCACATTCACATTCACATTCACATTCACATTCACATTCACATTCACATTCACATTCACATTCACATTCACATTCACATTCACATTCACATTCACATTCACATTCACATTCACATTCACATTCACATTCACATTCACATTCACATTCACATTCACATTCACATTCACATTCACATTCACATTCACATTCACATTCACATTCACATTCACATTCACATTCACATTCACATTCACATTCACATTCACATTCACATTCACATTCCCATTCACATTCACATTCACATTCACATTCACATTCACATTCACATTCACATTCACATTCACATTCACATTCACATTCACATTCACATTCACATTCACATTCACATTCACATTCACATTCACATTCACATTCACATTCACATTCACATTCACATTCACATTCACATTCACATTGACATTGACATTGACATTGACATTGACATTGACATTGACATTGACATTGACATTGACATTGACATTGACATTGACATTGACATTGACATTGACATTGACATTGACATTGACATTGACATTGACATTGACATTGACATTGACATTGACATTGACATTGACATTGACATTGACATTGACATTGACATTGACATTGACATTGACATTGACATTGACATTGACATTGACATTGACATTGACATTGACATTGACATTGACATTGACATTGACATTGACATTGACATTGACATTGACATTGACATTGACATTGACATTGACATTGACATTGACATTGACATTGACATTGACATTGACATTGACATTGACATTGACATTGACATTGACATTGACATTGACATTGACATTGACATTGACATTGACATTGACATTGACATTGACATTGACATTGACATTGACATTGACATTGACATTGACATTGACATTGACATTGACATTGACATTGACATTGACATTGACATTGACATTGACATTGACATTGACATTGACATTGACATTGACATTGACATTGACATTGACATTGACATTGACATTGACATTGACATTGACATTGACATTGACATTGACATTGACATTGACATTGACATTGACATTGACATTGACATTGACATTGACATTGACATTGACATTGACATTGACATTGACATTGACATTGACATTGACATTGACATTGACATTGACATTGACATTGACATTGACATTGACATTGACATTGACATTGACATTGACATTGACATTGACATTGAGATTGAGATTGACATTGACATTGACATTGACATTGAGATTGAGATTGACATTGACATTGACATTGACATTGAGATTGAGATTGACATTGACATTGACATTGACATTGACATTGACATTGACATTGACATTGACATTGACATTGACATTGACATTGACATTGACATTGACATTGACATTGACATTGACATTGACATTGACATTGACATTGACATTGACATTGACATTGACATTGACATTGACATTGACATTGACATTGACATTGACATTGACATTGCCATTGACATTGCCATTGACATTGACATTGACATTGCCATTGACATTGCCATTGACATTGACATTGACATTGCCATTGACATTGCCATTGACATTGACATTGACATTGACATTGACATTGACATTGACATTGACATTGACATTGACATTGACATTGACATTGACATTGACATTGACATTGACATTGACATTGACATTGACATTGACATTGACATTGACATTGACATTGACATTGACATTGACATTGACATTGACATTGACATTGACATTGACATTGACATTGACATTGACATTGACATTGACATTGACATTGACATTGACATTGACATTGACATTGACATTGACATTGACATTGACATTGACATTGACATTGACATTGACATTGACATTGACATTGACATTGACATTGACATTGACATTGACATTGACATTGACATTGACATTGACATTGACATTGACATTCACATTCACATTCACATTCACATTCACATTCACATTCACATTCACATTCACATTCACATTCACATTCACATTCACATTCACATTCACATTCACATTCACATTCACATTCACATTCACATTCACATTCACATTCACATTCACATTCACATTCACATTCACATTCACATTCACATTCACATTCACATTCACATTCACATTCACATTCACATTCACATTCACAATGACATTGACATTGACATTGACATTGACATTGACATTGACATTGACATTGACATTGACATTGACATTGACATTGACATTGACATTGACATTGACATTGACATTGACATTGACATTGACATTGACATTGACATTGACATTGACATTGACATTGACATTGACATTGACATTGACATTGACATTGACATTGACATTGACATTGACATTGACATTGACATTGACATTGACATTGACATTGACATTGACATTGACATTGACATTGACAATGACATTGACATTGACATTGACATTGACATTGACATTGACATTGACATTGACATTGACATTGACATTGACATTGACATTGACATTGACATTGACATTGACATTGACATTGACATTGACATTGACATTGACATTGACATTGACATTGACATTGACATTGACATTGACATTGACATTGACATTGACATTGACATTGACATTGACATTCACATTCACATTCACATTCACATTCACATTCACATTCACATTCACATTCACATTCACATTCACATTCACATTCACATTCACATTCACATTCACATTCACATTCACATTCACATTCACATTCACATTCACGTTGACGTTGACGTTGACGTTGACGTTGACGTTGACGTTGACGTTGACGTTGACGTTGACGTTGACGTTGACGTTGACGTTGACGTTGACGTTGACGTTGACGTTGACGTTGACGTTGACGTTGACGTTGACGTTGACGTTGACGTTGACGTTGACGTTGACGTTGACGTTGACGTTGACGTTGACGTTGACGTTGACGTTGACGTTGACGTTGACGTTGACGTTGACGTTGACGTTGACGTTGACGTTGACGTTGACGTTGACGTTGACGTTGACGTTGACGTTGACGTTGACGTTGACGTTGACGTTGACGTTGACGTTGACGTTGACATTCACATTCACATTCACATTCACATTCACATTCACATTCACATTCACATTCACATTCACATTCACATTCACATTCACATTCACATTCACATTCACATTCACATTCACATTCACATTCACATTCACATTCACATTCACATTCACATTCACATTCACATTCACATTCACATTGACATTGACATTGACATTCACATTCACATTCACATTCACATTCACATTGACATTGACATTGACATTGACATTGACATTGACATTGACATTGACATTGACATTGACATTGACATTGACATTGACATTGACATTGACATTGACATTGACATTGACATTGACATTGACATTGACATTCACATTGACATTGACATTGACATTGACATTGACATTGACATTGACATTGACATTGACATTCACATTGACATTCACATTCACATTCACATTCACATTCACATTCACATTCACATTCACATTCACATTCACATTCACATTCACATTCACATTCACATTCACATTCACATTCACATTCACATTCACATTCACATTCACATTCACATTCACATTCACATTCACATTCACATTCACATTCACATTCACATTCACATTCACATTCACATTCACATTCACATTCACATTCACATTCACATTCACATTCACATTCACATTCACATTCACATTCACATTCACATTCACATTCACATTCACATTCACATTCACATTCACATTCACATTCACATTCACATTCACATTCACATTCACATTCACATTCACATTCACATTCACATTCACATTCACATTCACATTCACATTCACATTCACATTCACATTCGACATTCGACATTGACATTGACATTGACATTGACATTGACATTGACATTGACATTGACATTGACATTGACATTGACATTGACATTGACATTGACATTGACATTGACATTGACATTGACAGACATTGACATTGACATTGACATTGACATTGACATTGACATTGACATTGACATTGACATTGACATTGACATTGACATTGACATTGACATTGACATTGACATTGACATTGACATTGACATTGACATTGACATTGACATTGACATTGACATTGACATTGACATTGACATTGACATTGACATTGACATTGACATTGACATTGACATTGACATTGACATTGACATTGACATTGACATTGACATTGACATTGACATTGACATTGACATTGACATTGACATTGGCATTGACATTGGCATTGACATTGACATTGACATTGACATTGACATTGACATTGACATTGACATTGACATTGACATTGACAATGACATTGACATTGACATTGACATTGACATTGACATTGACATTGACATTGACATTGACATTGACATTGACATTGACATTGACATTGACATTGACATTGACATTGACATTGACATTGACATTGACATTGACATTGACATTGACATTGACATTGACATTGACATTGAAATTGACATTGACATTGACATTCACATTCACATTCACATTCACATTCACATTCACATTCACATTCACATTCACATTCACATTCACATTCACATTCACATTCACATTCACATTCACATTCACATTCACATTCACATTCACATTCACATTCACATTCACATTCACATTCACATTCACATTCACATTCACATTCACATTCACATTCACATTCACATTCACATTCACATTCACATTCACATTCACATTCACATTCACATTCACATTCACATTCACATTCACATTCACATTCACATTCACATTGACATTGACATTGACATTGACATTGACATTGACATTGACATTGACATTGACATTGACATTGACATTGACATTGACATTGACATTGACATTGACATTGACATTGACATTGACATTGACATTGACATTGACATTGACATTGACATTGACATTGACATTGACATTGACATTGACATTGACATTGACATTGACATTGACATTGACATTGACATTGACATTGACATTGACATTGACATTGACATTGACATTGACATTGACATTGACATTCACATTCACATTCACATTCACATTCACATTCACATTCACATTCACATTCACATTCACATTCACATTCACATTCACATTCACATTCACATTCACATTCACATTCACATTCACATTCACATTCACATTCACATTCACATTCACATTCACATTCACATTCACATTCACATTCACATTCACATTCACATTCACATTCACATTCACATTCACATTCACATTCACATTCACATTCACATTCACATTCACATTCACATTCACATTCACATTCACATTCACATTCACATTCACATTCACATTCACATTCACATTCACATTCACATTCACATTCACATTCACATTCACATTCACATTCACATTCACATTCACATTCACATTCACATTCACATTCACATTGACATTGACATTGACATTGACATTGACATTGACATTGACATTCACATTCACATTCACATTCACATTCACATACACATTCACATTCACATTCACATTCACATTCACATTCACATTCACATTCACATTCACATTCACATTCACATTCACATTCACATTCACATTCACATTCACATTCACATTCACATTCACATTCACATTCACATTCACATTCACATTCACGTTGACGTTGACGTTGACGTTGACGTTGACGTTGACGTTGACGTTGACGTTGACGTTGACGTTGACGTTGACGTTGACGTTGACGTTGACGTTGACGTTGACGTTGACGTTGACGTTGACGTTGACGTTGACGTTGACGTTGACGTTGACGTTGACGTTGACGTTGACGTTGACGTTGACGTTGACGTTGACGTTGACGTTGACGTTGACGTTGACGTTGACGTTGACGTTGACGTTGACGTTGACGTTGACGTTGACGTTGACGTTGACGTTGACGTTGACGTTGACGTTGACGTTGACGTTGACGTTGACGTTGACGTTGACGTTGACGTTGACGTTGACGTTGACATTGACATTGACATTGACATTGACATTGACATTGACATTGACATTGACATTGACATTGACATTGACATTGACATTCACATTGACATTGACATTGACATTGACATTGACATTGACATTGACATTGACATTGACATTGACATTGACATTGACATTCACATTCACATTCACATTCACATTCACATTCACATTCACATTCACATTCACATTCACATTCACATTCACATTCACATTCACATTCACATTCACATTCACATTCACATTCACATTCACATTCACATTCACATTCACATTCACATTCACATTCACATTCACATTCACATTCACATTCACATTCACATTCACATTCACATTCACATTCACATTCACATTCACATTCACATTCACATTCACATTCACATTCACATTCACATTCACATTCACATTCACATTCACATTCACATTCACATTCACATTCACATTCACATTCACATTCACATTCACATTCACATTCACATTCACATTCACATTCACATTCACATTCACATTCACATTCACATTCACATTCACATTCACATTCACATTCACATTCACATTCACATTCACATTCACATTGACATTGACATTGACATTGACATTGACATTCACATTCACATTCACATTCACATTCACATTCACATTCACATTCACATTCACATTCACATTCACATTCACATTCACATTGACATTGACATTGACATTGACATTGACATTGACATTGACATTGACATTGACATTGACATTGACATTGACATTGACATTGACATTGACATTGACATTGACATTGACATTGACATTGACATTGACATTGACATTGACATTGACATTGACATTGACATTGACATTGACATTGACATTGACATTGACATTGACATTGACATTGACATTGACATTGACATTGACATTGACATTGACATTGACATTGACATTGACATTGACATTGACATTGACATTGACATTGACATTGACATTGGCATTGACATTGACATTGCCATTGACATTGACATTGACATTGACATTGACATTGACATTGACATTGACATTGACATTGACATTGACATTGACATTGACATTGACATTGACATTGACATTGACATTGACATTGACATTGACATTGACATTGACATTGACATTGACATTGACATTCACATTGACATTCACATTCACATTGACAATGACAATGACAATGACAATGACAATGACAAAGACATTGACATTGACATTGACATTGACATTGACATTGACATTGACATTGACATTGACATTGACATTGACATTGACATTGACATTGACATTGACATTGACATTGACATTGACATTGACATTGACATTGACATTGACATTGACATTGACATTGACATTGACATTGACATTCACATTCACATTCACATTCACATTCACATTCACATTCACATTCACATTCACATTCACATTCACATTCACATTCACATTCACATTCACATTCACATTCACATTCACATTCACATTCACATTCACATTCACATTCACATTCACATTCACATTCACACTCACATTCACATTCACATTCACATTCACATTCACATTCACATTCACATTCACATTCACATTCACATTCACATTCACATTCACATTCACATTCACATTCACATTCACATTCACATTCACATTCACATTCACATTCACATTCACATTCACATTCACATTCACATTCACATTCACATTCACATTCACATTCACATTCACATTCACATTCACATTCACATTCACATTCACATTCACATTCACATTCACATTCACATTCACATTCACATTCACATTCACATTCACATTCACATTCACATTCACATTCACATTCACATTCACATTCACATTCACATTCACATTCACATTGACATTGACATTGACATTGACATTGACATTGACATTGACATTGACATTGACATTGACATTGACATTGACATTGACATTGACATTGACATTGACATTGACATTGACATTGACATTGACATTGACATTGACATTGACATTGACATTGACATTGACATTGACATTGACATTGACATTGACATTGACATTGACATTGACATTGACATTGACATTGACATTGACATTGACATTGACATTGACATTGACATTGACATTGACATTGACATTGACATTGACATTGGCATTGACATTGACATTGACATTGACATTGACATTGACATTGACATTGACATTGACATTGACATTGACATTGACATTGACATTGACATTGACATTGACATTGACATTGACATTGACATTGACATTGACATTGACATTGACATTGACATTGACATTGACATTGACATTGACATTCACATTCACATTCACATTCACAATGACAATGACAATGACAATGACAATGACAAAGACATTGACATTGACATTGACATTGACATTGACATTGACATTGACATTGACATTGACATTGACATTGACATTGACATTGACATTGACATTGACATTGACATTGACATTGACATTGACATTGACATTGACATTGACATTGACATTGACATTGACATTGACATTGACATTGACATTGACATTGACATTGACATTGACATTGACATTCACATTCACATTCACATTCACATTCACATTCACATTCACATTCACATTCACATTCACATTCACATTCACATTCACATTCACATTCACATTCACATTCACATTCACATTCACATTCACATTCACATTCACATTCACATTCACATTCACATTCACATTCACATTCACATTCACATTCACATTCACATTCACATTCACATTCACATTCACATTCACATTCACATTCACATTCACATTCACATTCACATTCACATTCACATTCACATTCACATTCACATTCACATTCACATTCACATTCACATTCACATTCACATTCACATTCACATTCACATTCACATTCACATTCACATTCACATTCACATTCACATTCACATTCACATTCACATTCACATTCACATTCACATTCACATTCACATTCACATTCACATTCACATTCACATTCACATTCACATTCACATTCACATTCACATTCACATTCACATTCACATTCACATTCACATTGACATTGACATTGACATTGACATTGACATTGACATTGACATTGACATTGACATTGACATTGACATTGACATTGACATTGACATTGACATTGACATTGACATTGACATTGACATTGACATTGACATTGACATTGACATTGACATTGACATTGACATTGACATTGACATTGACATTGACATTGACATTGACATTGACATTGACATTGACATTGACATTGACATTGACATTGACATTGACATTGACATTGACATTGACATTGACATTGACATTCACATTCACATTCACATTCACATTCACATTCACATTCACATTCACATTCACATTCACATTCACATTCACATTCACATTCACATTCACATTCACATTCACATTCACATTCACATTCACATTCACATTCACATTCACATTCACATTCACATTCACATTCACATTCACATTCACATTCACATTCACATTCACATTCACATTCACATTCACATTCACATTCACATTCACATTCACATTCACATTCACATTCACATTCACATTCACATTCACATTCACATTCACATTCACATTCACATTGACATTGACATTGACATTGACATTGACATTGACATTGACATTGACATTGACATTGACATTGACATTGACATTCACATTCACATTCACATTCACATTCACATTCACATTCACATTCACATTCACATTCACATTCACATTCACATTCACATTCACATTCACATTCACATTCACATTCACATTCACATTCACATTCACATTCACATTCACATTCACGTTGACGTTGACGTTGACGTTGACGTTGACGTTGACGTTGACGTTGACGTTGACGTTGACGTTGACGTTGACGTTGACGTTGACGTTGACGTTGACGTTGACGTTGACGTTGACGTTGACGTTGACGTTGACGTTGACGTTGACGTTGACGTTGACGTTGACGTTGACGTTGACGTTGACGTTGACGTTGACGTTGACGTTGACGTTGACGTTGACGTTGACGTTGACGTTGACGTTGACGTTGACGTTGACGTTGACGTTGACGTTGACGTTGACGTTGACGTTGACGTTGACGTTGACGTTGACGTTGACGTTGACGTTGACGTTGACGTTGACGTTGACGTTGACATTGACTTTGACATTGACATTCACATTCACATTCACATTCACATTCACATTCACATTCACATTCACATTCACATTCACATTCACATTCACATTCACATTCACATTCACATTCACATTCACATTCACATTCACATTCACATTCACATTCACATTCACATTCACATTCACATTCACATTCACATTCACATTCACATTCACATTCACATTCACATTCACATTCACATTCACATTCACATTCACATTCACATTCACATTCACATTGACATTCACATTCACATTCACATTCACATTCACATTCACATTGACATTGACATTGACATTGACATTGACATTGACATTGACATTGACATTGACATTGACATTGACATTGACATTGACATTGACATTGACATTGACATTGACATTGACATTCACATTGACATTGACATTGACATTGACATTGACATTGACATTGACATTGACATTCACATTCACATTCACATTCACATTCACATTCACATTCACATTCACATTCACATTCACATTCACATTCACATTCACATTCACATTCACATTCACATTCACATTCACATTCACATTCACATTCACATTCACATTCACATTCACATTCACATTCACATTCACATTCACATTCACATTCACATTCACATTCACATTCACATTCACATTCACATTCACATTCACATTCACATTCACATTCACATTCACATTCACATTCACATTCACATTCACATTCACATTCACATTCACATTCACATTCACATTCACATTCACATTCACATTCACATTCACATTCACATTCACATTCACATTCACATTCACATTCACATTCACATTCACATTCACATTCACATTCACATTCACATTCACATTGACATTGACATTGACATTGACATTGACATTGACATTGACATTGACATTGACATTGACATTGACATTGACATTGACATTGACATTGACATTGACATTGACATTGACATTGACATTGACATTGACATTGACATTGACATTGACATTGACATTGACATTGACATTGACATTGACATTGACATTGACATTGACATTGACATTGACATTGACATTGACATTGCCATTGACATTGACATTGACATTGACATTGACATTGACATTGACATTGACATTGACATTGACATTGACATTGACATTGACATTGACATTGACATTGACATTGACATTGACATTGACATTGACATTGACATTGACATTGACATTGACATTGACATTGACATTGACATTGACATTGACATTGACATTGACATTGACATTGACATTGACATTGACATTGACATTGACATTGACATTGACATTGACATTGACATTGACATTGACATTGACATTGACATTGACATTGACATTGGCATTGACATTGGCATTGACATTGACATTGACATTGACATTGACATTGACATTGACATTGACATTGACATTGACATTGACATTGACATTGACATTGACATTGACATTGACATTGACATTGACATTGAAATTGACATTGACATTGACATTGACATTGACATTGACATTGACATTGACATTGACATTGACATTGACATTGAAATTGACATTGACATTGACATTGACATTGACATTGACATTGACATTGACATTGACATTGACATTGCCATTGACATTGCCATTGACATTGACATTGACATTGCCATTGCCATTGACATTGACATTGACATTGACATTGACATTGACATTGACATTGACATTGACATTGACATTGACATTGCCATTGACATTGACATTGACATTGACATTGACATTGACATTGACATTGACATTGACATTGACATTGACATTGACATTGACATTGACATTGACATTGACATTGACATTGACATTGACATTGACATTGACATTGACATTGACATTGACATTGACATTGACATTGACATTGACATTGACATTGACATTGACATTGACATTGACATTGACATTGACATTGACATTGACATTGACATTGACATTGACATTGACATTGACATTGACATTGACATTGACATTGACATTGACATTGACATTGGCATTGACATTGGCATTGACATTGACATTGACATTGACATTGACATTGACATTGACATTGACATTGACATTGACATTGACATTGACATTGACATTGACATTGACATTGACATTGACATTGACATTGACATTGACATTGACATTGACATTGACATTGACATTGACATTGACATTGACATTGACATTGACATTGACATTGACATTGAAATTGACATTGACATTGACATTGACATTGACATTGACATTGACATTGACATTGACATTGACATTGCCATTGACATTGCCATTGACATTGACATTGACATTGCCATTGCCATTGACATTGACATTGACATTGACATTGACATTGACATTGACATTGACATTGACATTGACATTGACATTGACATTGACATTGACATTGACATTGACATTGACATTGACATTGACATTGACATTGACATTGACATTCACATTGACATTGACATTGACATTGACATTGACATTGACATTGACATTGACATTCACATTCACATTCACATTCACATTCACATTCACATTCACATTCACATTCACATTCACATTCACATTCACATTCACATTCACATTCACATTCACATTCACATTCACATTCACATTCACATTCACATTCACATTCACATTCACATTCACATTCACATTCACATTCACATTCACATTCACATTCACATTCACATTCACATTCACATTCACATTCACATTCACATTCACATTCACATTCACATTCACATTCACATTCACATTCACATTCACATTCACATTCACATTCACATTCACATTCACATTCACATTCACATTCACATTCACATTCACATTCACATTCACATTCACATTCACATTCACATTCACATTCACATTCACATTCACATTCACATTCACATTGACATTGACATTGACATTGACATTGACATTGACATTGACATTGACATTGACATTGACATTGACATTGACATTGACATTGACATTGACATTGACATTGACATTGACATTGACATTGACATTGACATTGACATTGACATTGACATTGACATTGACATTGACATTGACATTGACATTGACATTGACATTGACATTGACATTGACATTGACATTGACATTGCCATTGACATTGACATTGACATTGACATTGACATTGACATTGACATTGACATTGACATTGACATTGACATTGACATTGACATTGACATTGACATTGACATTGACATTGACATTGACATTGACATTGACATTGACATTGACATTGACATTGACATTGACATTGACATTGACATTGACATTGACATTGACATTGACATTGACATTGACATTGACATTGACATTGACATTGACATTGACATTGACATTGACATTGACATTGACATTGACATTGACATTGACATTGACATTGGCATTGACATTGGCATTGACATTGACATTGACATTGACATTGACATTGACATTGACATTGACATTGACATTGACATTGACATTGACATTGACATTGACATTGACATTGACATTGACATTGACATTGACATTGACATTGACATTGACATTGACATTGACATTGACATTGACATTGACATTGACATTGACATTGACATTGAAATTGACATTGACATTGACATTGACATTGACATTGACATTGACATTGACATTGACATTGACATTGCCATTGACATTGCCATTGACATTGACATTGACATTGCCATTGCCATTGACATTGACATTGACATTGACATTGACATTGACATTGACATTGACATTGACATTGACATTGACATTGCCATTGACATTGACATTGACATTGACATTGACATTGACATTGACATTGACATTGACATTGACATTGACATTGACATTGACATTGACATTGACATTGACATTGACATTGACATTGACATTGACATTGACATTGACATTGACATTGACATTGACATTGACATTGACATTGACATTGACATTGACATTGACATTGACATTGACATTGACATTGACATTGACATTGACATTGACATTGACATTGACATTGACATTGACATTGACATTGACATTGACATTGACATTGACATTGACATTGACATTGACATTGGCATTGACATTGGCATTGACATTGACATTGACATTGACATTGACATTGACATTGACATTGACATTGACATTGACATTGACATTGACATTGACATTGACATTGACATTGACATTGACATTGACATTGACATTGACATTGACATTGACATTGACATTGACATTGACATTGACATTGACATTGACATTGACATTGAAATTGACATTGACATTGACATTGACATTGACATTGACATTGACATTGACATTGACATTGACATTGCCATTGACATTGCCATTGACATTGACATTGACATTGCCATTGCCATTGACATTGACATTGACATTGACATTGACATTGACATTGACATTGACATTGACATTGACATTGACATTGACATTGACATTGACATTGACATTGACATTGACATTGACATTGACATTGACATTGACATTGACATTGACATTGACATTGACATTGACATTGACATTGACATTGACATTGACATTGACATTGACATTGACATTGACATTGACATTGCCATTGACATTGCCATTGACATTGACATTGACATTGCCATTGCCATTGACATTGACATTGACATTGACATTGACATTGACATTGACATTGACATTGACATTGACATTGACATTGACATTGACATTGACATTGACATTGACATTGACATTGACATTGACATTGACATTGACATTGACATTGACATTGACATTGACATTGACATTGACATTGACATTGACATTGACATTGACATTGACATTGACATTGACATTGACATTGACATTGACATTGACATTGACATTGACATTGACATTGACATTGACATTGACATTGACATTGACATTGACATTGACATTGACATTGACATTGACATTGACATTGACATTCACATTGACATTGACATTGACATTCACATTCACATTCACATTCACATTCACATTCACATTCACATTCACATTCACATTCACATTCACATTCACATTCACATTCACATTCACATTCACATTCACATTCACATTCACATTCACATTCACATTCACATTCACATTCACATTCACATTCACATTCACATTCACATTCACATTCACATTCACATTCACATTCACATTCACATTCACATTCACATTCACATTCACATTCACATTCACATTCACATTCACATTCACATTCACATTCACATTCACATTCACATTCACATTCACATTCACATTCACATTGACATTGACATTGACATTGACATTGACATTGACATTGACATTGACATTGACATTGACATTGACATTGACATTGACATTGACATTGACATTGACATTGACATTGACATTGACATTGACATTGACATTGACATTGACATTGACATTGACATTGACATTGCCATTGACATTGCCATTGACATTGACATTGACATTGCCATTGCCATTGACATTGACATTGACATTGACATTGACATTGACATTGACATTGACATTGACATTGACATTGACATTGACATTGACATTGACATTGACATTGACATTGACATTGACATTGACATTGACATTGACATTGACATTGACATTGACATTGACATTGACATTGACATTGACATTGACATTGACATTGACATTGACATTGACATTGACATTGACATTGCCATTGACATTGCCATTGACATTGACATTGACATTGCCATTGCCATTGACATTGACATTGACATTGACATTGACATTGACATTGACATTGACATTGACATTGACATTGACATTGACATTGACATTGACATTGACATTGACATTGACATTGACATTGACATTGACATTGACATTGACATTGACATTGACATTGACATTGACATTGACATTCACATTGACATTGACATTGACATTGACATTGACATTGACATTGACATTGACATTCACATTCACATTCACATTCACATTCACATTCACATTCACATTCACATTCACATTCACATTCACATTCACATTCACATTCACATTCACATTCACATTCACATTCACATTCACATTCACATTCACATTCACATTCACATTCACATTCACATTCACATTCACATTCACATTCACATTCACATTCACATTCACATTCACATTCACATTCACATTCACATTCACATTCACATTCACATTCACATTCACATTCACATTCACATTCACATTCACATTCACATTCACATTCACATTCACATTCACATTCACATTCACATTCACATTCACATTCACATTCACATTCACATTCACATTCACATTCACATTCACATTCACATTCACATTCACATTCACATTCACATTCACATTCACATTGACATTGACATTGACATTGACATTGACATTGACATTGACATTGACATTGACATTGACATTGACATTGACATTGACATTGACATTGACATTGACATTGACATTGACATTGACATTGACATTGACATTGACATTGACATTGACATTGACATTGACATTGACATTGACATTGACATTGACATTGACATTGACATTGACATTGACATTGACATTGACATTGACATTGCCATTGACATTGACATTGACATTGACATTGACATTGACATTGACATTGACATTGACATTGACATTGACATTGACATTGACATTGACATTGACATTGACATTGACATTGACATTGACATTGACATTGACATTGACATTGACATTGACATTGACATTGACATTGACATTGACATTGACATTGACATTGACATTGACATTGACATTGACATTGACATTGACATTGACATTGACATTGACATTGACATTGACATTGACATTGACATTGACATTGACATTGACATTGACATTGGCATTGACATTGGCATTGACATTGACATTGACATTGACATTGACATTGACATTGACATTGACATTGACATTGACATTGACATTGACATTGACATTGACATTGACATTGACATTGACATTGACATTGACATTGACATTGACATTGACATTGACATTGACATTGACATTGACATTGACATTGACATTGACATTGAAATTGACATTGACATTGACATTGACATTGACATTGACATTGACATTGACATTGACATTGACATTGCCATTGACATTGCCATTGACATTGACATTGACATTGCCATTGCCATTGACATTGACATTGACATTGACATTGACATTGACATTGACATTGACATTGACATTGACATTGACATTGCCATTGACATTGACATTGACATTGACATTGACATTGACATTGACATTGACATTGACATTGACATTGACATTGACATTGACATTGACATTGACATTGACATTGACATTGACATTGACATTGACATTGACATTGACATTGACATTGACATTGACATTGACATTGACATTGACATTGACATTGACATTGACATTGACATTGACATTGACATTGACATTGACATTGACATTGACATTGACATTGACATTGACATTGACATTGACATTGACATTGACATTGACATTGACATTGACATTGACATTGGCATTGACATTGGCATTGACATTGACATTGACATTGACATTGACATTGACATTGACATTGACATTGACATTGACATTGACATTGACATTGACATTGACATTGACATTGACATTGACATTGACATTGACATTGACATTGACATTGACATTGACATTGACATTGACATTGACATTGACATTGACATTGACATTGACATTGAAATTGACATTGACATTGACATTGACATTGACATTGACATTGACATTGACATTGACATTGACATTGCCATTGACATTGCCATTGACATTGACATTGACATTGCCATTGCCATTGACATTGACATTGACATTGACATTGACATTGACATTGACATTGACATTGACATTGACATTGACATTGACATTGACATTGACATTGACATTGACATTGACATTGACATTGACATTGACATTGACATTGACATTGACATTGACATTGACATTGACATTGACATTGACATTGACATTGACATTGACATTGACATTGACATTGACATTGCCATTGACATTGCCATTGACATTGACATTGACATTGCCATTGCCATTGACATTGACATTGACATTGACATTGACATTGACATTGACATTGACATTGACATTGACATTGACATTGACATTGACATTGACATTGACATTGACATTGACATTGACATTGACATTGACATTGACATTGACATTGACATTGACATTGACATTGACATTGACATTGACATTGACATTGACATTGACATTGACATTGACATTGACATTGACATTGACATTGACATTGACATTGACATTGACATTGACATTGACATTGACATTGACATTGACATTGACATTGACATTGACATTGACATTGACATTGACATTGACATTCACATTGACATTGACATTCACATTCACATTCACATTCACATTCACATTCACATTCACATTCACATTCACATTCACATTCACATTCACATTCACATTCACATTCACATTCACATTCACATTCACATTCACATTCACATTCACATTCACATTCACATTCACATTCACATTCACATTCACATTCACATTCACATTCACATTCACATTCACATTCACATTCACATTCACATTCACATTCACATTCACATTCACATTCACATTCACATTCACATTCACATTCACATTCACATTCACATTCACATTCACATTCACATTCACATTGACATTGACATTGACATTGACATTGACATTGACATTGACATTGACATTGACATTGACATTGACATTGACATTGACATTGACATTGACATTGACATTGACATTGACATTGACATTGACATTGACATTGACATTGACATTGACATTGACATTGACATTGACATTGACATTGACATTGACATTGACATTGACATTGACATTGACATTGACATTGACATTGACATTGACATTGACATTGACATTGACATTGACATTGACATTGACATTGACATTGACATTGACATTGACATTGACATTGACATTGACATTGACATTGACATTGACATTGACATTGACATTGACATTGACATTGACATTGACATTGACATTGACATTGACATTGACATTGACATTGACATTGACATTGGCATTGACATTGACATTGACATTGACATTGACATTGGCATTGACATTGACATTGACATTGACATTGACATTGACATTGACATTGACATTGACATTGACATTGACATTGACATTGACATTGACATTGACATTGACATTGACATTGACATTGACATTGACATTGACATTGAAATTGACATTGACATTGACATTGACATTGACATTGAAATTGACATTGACATTGACATTGACATTGACATTGACATTGACATTGACATTGACATTGCCATTGACATTGCCATTGACATTGACATTGACATTGCCATTGACATTGACATTGACATTGACATTGACATTGACATTGACATTGACATTGACATTGACATTGACATTGACATTGACATTGACATTGACATTGACATTGACATTGACATTGACATTGACATTGACATTGACATTGACATTGACATTGACATTGACATTGACATTGACATTGACATTGACATTGACATTGACATTGACATTGACATTGACATTGACATTGACATTGACATTGACATTGACATTGACATTGACATTGACATTGACATTGACATTGACATTGACATTGACATTGACATTGACATTGACATTGACATTGACATTGACATTGACATTGACATTGACATTGACATTGACATTGACATTGACATTGACATTGACATTGACATTGACATTGACATTGACATTGACATTGACATTGACATTGACATTGACATTGACATTGACATTGACATTGACATTGACATTGACATTCACATTGACATTGACATTCACATTCACATTCACATTCACATTCACATTCACATTCACATTCACATTCACATTCACATTCACATTCACATTCACATTCACATTCACATTCACATTCACATTCACATTCACATTCACATTCACATTCACATTCACATTCACATTCACATTCACATTCACATTCACATTCACATTCACATTCACATTCACATTCACATTCACATTCACATTCACATTCACATTCACATTCACATTCACATTCACATTCACATTCACATTCACATTCACATTCACATTCACATTCACATTCACATTCACATTCACATTCACATTCACATTGACATTGACATTGACATTGACATTGACATTGACATTGACATTGACATTGACATTGACATTGACATTGACATTGACATTGACATTGACATTGACATTGACATTGACATTGACATTGACATTGACATTGACATTGACATTGACATTGACATTGACATTGACATTGACATTGACATTGACATTGACATTGACATTGACATTGACATTGACATTGACATTGACATTGACATTGACATTGACATTGACATTGACATTGACATTGACATTGACATTGACATTGACATTGACATTGACATTGACATTGACATTGACATTGACATTGACATTGACATTGACATTGACATTGACATTGACATTGACATTGGCATTGACATTGACATTGACATTGACATTGACATTGGCATTGACATTGACATTGACATTGACATTGACATTGACATTGACATTGACATTGACATTGACATTGACATTGACATTGACATTGACATTGACATTGACATTGACATTGACATTGACATTGACATTGACATTGAAATTGAAATTGAAATTGACATTGACATTGACATTGACATTGACATTGAAATTGACATTGACATTGACATTGACATTGACATTGACATTGACATTGACATTGACATTGACATTGCCATTGACATTGCCATTGACATTGACATTGACATTGCCATTGCCATTGACATTGCCATTGACATTGACATTGACATTGACATTGACATTGACATTGACATTGACATTGACATTGACATTGACATTGACATTGACATTGACATTGACATTGACATTGACATTGACATTGACATTGACATTGACATTGACATTGACATTGACATTGACATTGACATTGACATTGACATTGACATTGACATTGACATTGACATTGACATTGACATTGACATTGACATTGACATTGACATTGACATTGACATTGACATTGACATTGACATTGACATTGACATTGACATTGACATTGACATTGACATTGACATTGACATTGACATTGACATTGACATTGACATTGACATTGACATTGACATTGACATTGACATTGACATTGACATTGACATTGACATTGACATTGACATTGACATTGACATTGACATTGACATTGACATTGACATTGACATTGACGTTGACATTGACATTGACGTTGACATTGACATTGACATTGACATTGACATTGACATTGACATTGACGTTGACGTTGACGTTGACGTTGACATTGACATTGACATTGACATTGACATTGACATTGCCATTGACATTGCCATTGACATTGACATTGACATTGACATTGACATTGACATTGACATTGACCTTGACCTTGACGTTGACGTTGACGTTGACGTTGACGTTGACGTTGACGTTGACGTTGACGTTGACGTTGACGTTGACGTTGACGTTGACGTTGACGTTGACGTTGACGTTGACGTTGACGTTGACGTTGACGTTGACGTTGACGTTGACGTTGACGTTGACGTTGACGTTGACGTTGACGTTGACGTTGACGTTGACGTTGACGTTGACGTTGACGTTGACGTTGACGTTGACGTTGACGTTGACGTTGACGTTGACGTTGACGTTGACGTTGACGTTGACGTTGACGTTGACGTTGACGTTGACGTTGACGTTGACGTTGACGTTGACGTTGACGTTGACGTTGACGTTGACGTTGACGTTGACGTTGACGTTGACGTTGACGTTGACGTTGACGTTGACGTTGACGTTGACATTGACGTTGACATTGACGTTGACCTTGACATTGACATTGACGTTGACGTTGACGTTGACGTTGACGTTGACGTTGACGTTGACGTTGACGTTGACGTTGACGTTGACGTTGACGTTGACGTTGACGTTGACGTTGACGTTGACGTTGACGTTGACGTTGACGTTGACGTTGACGTTGACGTTGACGTTGACGTTGACGTTGACGTTGACGTTGACGTTGACGTTGACGTTGACGTTGACGTTGACGTTGACGTTGACGTTGACGTTGACGTTGACGTTGACGTTGACGTTGACGTTGACGTTGACGTTGACGTTGACGTTGACGTTGACGTTGACGTTGACGTTGACGTTGACGTTGACGTTGACGTTGACGTTGACGTTGACGTTGACGTTGACGTTGACGTTGACGTTGACGTTGACGTTGACGTTGACGTTGACGTTGACGTTGACGTTGACGTTGACGTTGACGTTGACGTTGACGTTGACGTTGACGTTGACGTTGACGTTGACGTTGACGTTGACGTTGACGTTGACGTTGACGTTGACGTTGACGTTGACGTTGACGTTGACGTTGACGTTGACGTTGACGTTGACGTTGACGTTGACGTTGACGTTGACGTTGACGTTGACGTTGACGTTGACGTTGACGTTGACGTTGACGTTGACGTTGACGTTGACGTTGACGTTGACGTTGACGTTGACGTTGACGTTGACGTTGACGTTGACGTTGACGTTGACGTTGACGTTGACGTTGACGTTGACGTTGACGTTGACGTTGACGTTGACGTTGACGTTGACGTTGACGTTGACGTTGACGTTGACGTTGACGTTGACGTTGACGTTGACGTTGACGTTGACGTTGACGTTGACGTTGACGTTGACGTTGACGTTGACGTTGACGTTGACGTTGACATTGACATTGACGTTGACATTGACATTGACATTGACATTGACATTGACATTGACATTGACATTGACATTGACATTGACATTGACATTGACATTGACATTGACATTGACATTGACATTGACATTGACATTGACATTGACATTGACATTGACATTGAAATTGACATTGACATTGACATTGACATTGACATTGAAATTGACATTGACATTGACATTGACATTGACATTGACATTGACATTGACATTGACATTGCCATTGACATTGCCATTGACATTGCCATTGACATTGACATTGACATTGCCATTGCCATTGACATTGCCATTGCCATTGACATTGCCATTGACATTGACATTGACATTGACATTGACATTGACATTGACATTGACATTGACATTGACATTGACATTGACATTGACATTGACATTGACATTGACATTGACATTGACATTGACATTGACATTGACATTGACATTGACATTGACATTGACATTGACATTGACATTGACATTGACATTGACATTGACATTGACATTGACATTGACATTGACATTGACATTGACATTGACATTGACATTGACATTGACATTGACATTGACATTGACATTGACATTGACATTGACATTGACATTGACATTGACATTGACATTGACATTGACATTGACATTGACATTGACATTGACATTGACATTGACATTGACATTGACATTGACATTGACATTGACATTGACATTGACATTGACATTGACATTGACATTGACATTCACATTGACATTGACATTGACATTGACATTGACATTGACATTGACATTCACATTGACATTGACATTGACATTGACATTGACATTGACATTCACATTCACATTCACATTCACATTCACATTCACATTCACATTCACATTCACATTCACATTCACATTCACATTCACATTCACATTCACATTCACATTCACATTCACATTCACATTCACATTCACATTCACATTCACATTCACATTCACATTCACATTCACATTCACATTCACATTCACATTCACATTCACATTCACATTCACATTCACATTCACATTCACATTCACATTCACATTCACATTGACATTGACATTGACATTGACATTGACATTGACATTGACATTGACATTGACATTGACATTGACATTGACATTGACATTGACATTGACATTGACATTGACATTGACATTGACATTGACATTGACATTGACATTGACATTGACATTGACATTGACATTGACATTGACATTGACATTGACATTGACATTGACATTGACATTGACATTGACATTGACATTGACATTGACATTGACATTGACATTGACATTGACATTGACATTGACATTGACATTGACATTGACATTGACATTGACATTGACATTGACATTGACATTGACATTGACATTGACATTGACATTGACATTGACATTGACATTGACATTGACATTGACATTGACATTGACATTGACATTGACATTGACATTGACATTGACATTGACATTGGCATTGACATTGACATTGACATTGACATTGACATTGACATTGACATTGACATTGACATTGACATTGACATTGACATTGACATTGACATTGACATTGACATTGACATTGACATTGACATTGACATTGACATTGACATTGACATTGACATTGACATTGACATTGACATTGACATTGACATTGACATTGACATTGACATTGACATTGACATTGAAATTGAAATTGACATTGACATTGACATTGACATTGACATTGACATTGACATTGACATTGACATTGCCATTGACATTGACATTGACATTGACATTGACATTGCCATTGACATTGCCATTGACATTGACATTGACATTGACATTGACATTGACATTGCCATTGCCATTGACATTGACATTGACATTGACATTGCCATTGCCATTGACATTGACATTGACATTGACATTGACATTGACATTGACATTGACATTGACATTGACATTGACATTGACATTGACATTGACATTGACATTGACATTGACATTGACATTGACATTGACATTGACATTGACATTGACATTGACATTGACATTGACATTGACATTGACATTGACATTGACATTGACATTGACATTGACATTGACATTGACATTGACATTGACATTGACATTGACATTGACATTGACATTGACATTGACATTGACATTGACATTGACATTGACATTGACATTGACATTGACATTGACATTGACATTGACATTGACATTGACATTGACATTGACATTGACATTGACATTGACATTGACATTGACATTGACATTGACATTGACATTGACATTGACATTGACATTGACATTGACGTTGACATTGACGTTGACATTGACATTGACATTGACATTGACGTTGACATTGACATTGACATTGACATTGACGTTGACATTGACGTTGACATTGACATTGACATTGACATTGACATTGACATTGACATTGCCATTGACATTGCCATTGACATTGACATTGACATTGACATTGACATTGCCATTGACATTGCCATTGACATTGACATTGACATTGACGTTGACCTTGACATTGACATTGACATTGACATTGACATTGACATTGACCTTGACATTGACATTGACGTTGACGTTGACATTGACATTGACATTGACCTTGACATTGACATTGACGTTGACGTTGACGTTGACGTTGACGTTGACGTTGACGTTGACGTTGACGTTGACGTTGACGTTGACGTTGACGTTGACGTTGACGTTGACGTTGACGTTGACGTTGACGTTGACGTTGACGTTGACGTTGACGTTGACGTTGACGTTGACGTTGACGTTGACGTTGACGTTGACGTTGACGTTGACGTTGACGTTGACGTTGACCTTGACGTTGACATTGACATTGACGTTGACATTGACATTGACCTTGACGTTGACGTTGACGTTGACGTTGACGTTGACGTTGACGTTGACGTTGACGTTGACGTTGACGTTGACGTTGACGTTGACGTTGACGTTGACGTTGACGTTGACGTTGACGTTGACGTTGACGTTGACGTTGACGTTGACGTTGACGTTGACGTTGACGTTGACGTTGACGTTGACGTTGACGTTGACGTTGACGTTGACGTTGACGTTGACGTTGACGTTGACGTTGACGTTGACGTTGACGTTGACGTTGACGTTGACGTTGACGTTGACGTTGACGTTGACGTTGACGTTGACGTTGACGTTGACGTTGACGTTGACGTTGACGTTGACGTTGACGTTGACGTTGACGTTGACGTTGACGTTGACGTTGACGTTGACGTTGACGTTGACGTTGACGTTGACGTTGACGTTGACGTTGACGTTGACGTTGACGTTGACGTTGACGTTGACGTTGAC
>CAXARU010000059.1:0-7500 GCA_963971365.1 Lasioglossum villosulum
AGTGTCAGTGTCAGTGTCAGTGTCAGTGTCAGTGTCAGTGTCAGTGTCAGTGTCAGTGTCAGTGTCAGTGTCAGTGTCAGTGTCAGTGTCAGTGTCAGTGTCAGTGTCAGTGTCAGTGTCAGTGTCAGTGTCAGTGTCAGTGTCAGTGTCAGTGTCAGTGTCAGTGTCAGTGTCAGTGTCAGTGTCAGTGTCAGTGTCAGTGTCAGTGTCAGTGTCAGTGTCAGTGTCAGTGTCAGTGTCAGTGTCAGTGTCAGTGTCAGTGTCAGTGTCAGTGTCAGTGTCAGTGTCAGTGTCAGTGTCAGTGTCAGTGTCAGTGTCAGTGTCAGTGTCAGTGTCAGTGTCAGTGTCAGTGTCAGTGTCAGTGTCAGTGTCAGTGTCAGTGTCAGTGTCAGTGTCAGTGTCAGTGTCAGTGTCAGTGTCAGTGTCAGTGTCAGTGTCAGTGTCAGTGTCAGTGTCAGTGTCAGTGTCAGTGTCAGTGTCAGTGTCAGTGTCAGTGTCAGTGTCAGTGTCAGTGTCAGTGTCAGTGTCAGTGTCAATGTCAATGTCAATGTCAGTGTCAATGTCAATGTCAATGTCAATGTCAATGTCAATGTCAATGTCAATGTCAATGTCAATGTCAATGTCAATGTCAATGTCAGGGTCAGTGTCAATGTCAGTGTCAATGTGAATGTCAGTGTCAGTGTCAGTGTCAATGTGAATTTGAATGTGAATGTGAATGTCAATGTCAATGTGAATGTCAATGTGAATGTCAATGTCAATGTCAATGTCAATGTCAATGTCAATGTCAATGTCAATGTCAATGTCAATGTCAATGTGAATGTGAATGTGAATGTCAATGTGAATGTCGATGTGAATGTCGATGTGAATGTCGATGTGAATGTCCATGTGACTGTCGATGTGAATGTCAGTGTCAGTGTCAGTGTCAGTGTCAGTGTCAGTGTCAGTGTCAGTGTCAGTGTCAGTGTCAGTGTCAATGTCAATGTCAATGTCAGTGTCAATGTCAATGTCAATGTCAATGTCAATGTCAATGTCAATGTCAATGTCAATGTCAATGTCAATGTCAATGTCAATGTCAATGTCAATGTCAATGTCAATGTCAATGTCAATGTCAATGTCAATGTCAGGGTCAGTGTCAATGTCAGTGTCAATGTCAGTGTCAATGTGAATGTCAGTGTCAGTGTCAGTGTCAATGTGAATTTGAATGTGAATGTGAATGTCAATGTCAATGTGAATGTGAATGTCAATGTCAATGTCAATGTCAATGTCAATGTCAATGTCAATGTCAATGTCAATGTCAATGTCAATGTCAATGTCAATGTCAATGTCAATGTCAATGTCAATGTCAATGTCAATGTCAATGTCAATGTCAATGTGAATGTCAATGTGAATGTCGATGTGAATGTCGATGTGAATGTCGATGTGAATGTCCATGTGACTGTCGATGTGAATGTCAGTGTCAGTGTCAGTGTCAGTGTCAGTGTCAGTGTCAGTGTCAGTGTCAGTGTCAGTGTCAGTGTCAGTGTCAGTGTCAGTGTCAGTGTCAGTGTCAGTGTCAGTGTCAGTGTCAGTGTCAGTGTCAGTGTCAGTGTCAGTGTCAGTGTCAGTGTCAGTGTCAGTGTCAGTGTCAGTGTCAGTGTCAGTGTCAGTGTCAGGGTCAGTGTCAGTGTCAGTGTCAGTGTCAGTGTCAGTGTCAGTGTCAGTGTCAGTGTCAGTGTCAGTGTCAGTGTCAGTGTCAGTGTCAGTGTCAGTGTCAGTGTCAGTGTCAGTGTCAATGTCAATGTCAATGTCAGTGTCAATGTCAATGTCAATGTCAATGTCAATGTCAATGTCAATGTCAATGTCAATGTCAATGTCAATGTGAATGTCAATGTCAATGTGAATGTCAGTGTCAGTGTCAGTGTCAATGTGAATTTGAATGTGAATGTGAATGTCAATGTCAATGTCAATGTCAATGTCAATGTCAATGTCAATGTCAATGTCAATGTCAATGTCAATGTCAATGTCAATGTCAATGTCAATGTCAATGTCAATGTCAATGTCAATGTCAATGTCAATGTCAATGTCAATGTCAATGTGAATGTGAATGTGAATGTGAATGTCGATGTGAATGTCGATGTGAATGTCGATGTGAATGTCCATGTGACTGTCGATGTGAATGTCAGTGTCAGTGTCAGTGTCAGTGTCAGTGTCAGTGTCAGTGTCAGTGTCAGTGTCAGTGTCAGTGTCAGTGTCAGTGTCAGTGTCAGTGTCAGTGTCAGTGTCAGTGTCAGTGTCAGTGTCAGTGTCAGTATCAGTGTCAGTGTCAGTGTCAGTGTCAGTGTCAGTGTCAGTGTCAGGGTCAGTGTCAGTGTCAGTGTCAGTGTCAGTGTCAGTGTCAGTGTCAGTGTCAGTGTCAGTGTCAGTGTCAGTGTCAGTGTCAGTGTCAGTGTCAGTGTCAGTGTCAGTGTCAGTGTCAGTGTCAGTGTCAGTGTCAGTGTCAGTGTCAGTGTCAGTGTCAGTGTCAGTGTCAGTGTCAGTGTCAGTGTCAGTGTCAGTGTCAGTGTCAGTGTCAGTGTCAGTGTCAGTGTCAGTGTCAGTGTCAGTGTCAGTGTCAGTGTCAGTGTCAGTGTCAGTGTCAGTGTCAGTGTCAGTGTCAGTGTCAGTGTCAGTGTCAGTGTCAGTGTCAGTGTCAGTGTCAGTGTCAGTGTCAGTGTCAGTGTCAGTGTCAGTGTCAGTGTCAGTGTCAGTGTCAGTGTCAGTGTCAGTGTCAGTGTCAGTGTCAGTGTCAGTGTCAGTGTCAGTGTCAGTGTCAGTGTCAGTGTCAGTGTCAGTGTCAGTGTCAGTGTCAGTGTCAGTGTCAGTGTCAGTGTCAGTGTCAGTGTCAGTGTCAGTGTCAGTGTCAGTGTCAGTGTCAGTGTCAGTGTCAGTGTCAGTGTCAGTGTCAGTGTCAGTGTCAGTGTCAGTGTCAGTGTCAGTGTCAGTGTCAGTGTCAGTGTCAGTGTCAGTGTCAGTGTCAGTGTCAGTGTCAGTGTCAGTGTCAGTGTCAGTGTCAGTGTCAGTGTCAGTGTCAGTGTCAGTGTCAGTGTCAATGTCAATGTCAATGTCAATGTCAATGTCAATGTCAATGTCAATGTCAATGTCAATGTCAATGTCAATGTCAATGTCAATGTCAATGTCAATGTCAATGTCAATGTCAATGTCAATGTCAATGTCAATGTCAATGTCAATGTCAATGTCAATGTCAATGTCAATGTCAATGTCAATGTCAATGTCAATGTCAGGGTCAGTGTCAATGTCAGTGTCAATGTCAGTGTCAATGTGAATGTCAGTGTCAGTGTCAGTGTCAATGTGAATTTGAATGTGAATGTGAATGTCAATGTCAATGTGAATGTCAATGTCAATGTCAATGTCAATGTCAATGTCAATGTCAATGTCAATGTCAATGTCAATGTCAATGTCAATGTCAATGTCAATGTCAATGTCAATGTCAATGTCAATGTCAATGTCAATGTCAATGTCAATGTGAATGTCGATGTGAATGTCGATGTGAATGTCGATGAGAATGTCCATGTGACTGTCGATGTGAATGTCAGTGTCAGTGTCAGTGTCAGTGTCAGTGTCAGTGTCAGTGTCAGTGTCAGTGTCAGTGTCAGTGTCAGTGTCAGTGTCAGTGTCAGTGTCAGTGTCAGTGTCAGTGTCAGTGTCAGTGTCAGTGTCAGTGTCAGTGTCAGTGTGAATGTGAATGTGAATGTCAATGTCAATGTCAATGTCAATGTCAATGTCAATGTCAATGTCAATGTCAATGTCAATGTCAATATCAATGTCAATGTCAATGTCAATGTCAATGTCATTGTCAATGTCATTGTCAATGTGAATGTCAATGTGAATTTCAATATCAATGTGAATGTGAATGTCAATGTGAATGTCGATGTGAATGTCGATGTGAATGTCGATGTGAATGTCAGTGTCAGTGTCAGTGTCAGTGTCAGTGTCAGTGTCAGTGTCAGTGTCAGTGTCAGTGTCAGTGTCAGTGACAGTGTCAGTGTCAGTGTCAGTGTCAGTGTCAGTGTCAGTGTCAGTGTCAGTGTCAGTGTCAGTGTCAGTGTCAGTGTCAGTGTCAGTGTCAGTGTCAGTGTCAGTGTCAGTGTCAGTGTCAGTGTCAGTGTCAGTGTCAGTGTCAGTGTCAGTGTCAGTGTCAGTGTCAGTGTCAGTGTCAGTGTCAGTGTCAGTGTCAGTGTCAGTGTCAGTGTCAGTGTCAGTGTCAGTGTCAGTGTCAGTGTCAGTGTCAGTGTCAGTGTCAGTGTCAGTGTCAGTGTCAGTGTCAGTGTCAGTGTCAGTGTCAGTGTCAGTGTCAGTGTCAGTGTCAGTGTCAGTGTCAGTGTCAGTGTCAGTGTCAGTGTCAGTGTCAGTGTCAGTGTCAGTGTCAGTGTCAGTGTCAGTGTCAGTGTCAGTGTCAGTGTCAGTGTCAGTGTCAGTGTCAGTGTCAGTGTCAGTGTCAGTGTCAGTGTCAGTGTCAGTGTCAGTGTCAGTGTCAGTGTCAGTGTCAGTGTCAGTGTCAGTGTCAGTGTCAGTGTCAGTGTCAGTGTCAGTGTCAGTGTCAGTGTCAGTGTCAGTGTCAGTGTCAGTGTCAGTGTCAGTGTCAGTGTCAGTGTCAGTGTCAGTGTCAGTGTCAGTGTCAGTGTCAGTGTCAGTGTCAGTGTCAGTGTCAGTGTCAGTGTCAGTGTCAGTGTCAGTGTCAGTGTCAGTGTCAGTGTCAGTGTCAGTGTCAGTGTCAGTGTCAGTGTCAGTGTCAGTGTCAGTGTCAGTGTCAGTGTCAGTGTCAGTGTCAGTGTCAGTGTGAATGTGAATGTGAATGTCAATGTCAATGTCAATGTCAATGTCAATGTCAATGTCAATGTCAATGTCAATGTCAATGTCAATGTCAATATCAATGTCAATGTCAATGTCAATGTCAATGTCATTGTCAATGTCATTGTCAATGTGAATGTCAATGTGAATTTCAATATCAATGTGAATGTGAATGTCAATGTGAATGTCGATGTGAATGTCGATGTGAATGTCGATGTGAATGTCAGTGTCAGTGTCAGTGTCAGTGTCAGTGTCAGTGTCAGTGTCAGTGTCAGTGTCAGTGTCAGTGTCAGTGACAGTGTCAGTGTCAGTGTCAGTGTCAGTGTCAGTGTCAGTGTCAGTGTCAGTGTCAGTGTCAGTGTCAGTGTCAGTGTCAGTGTCAGTGTCAGTGTCAGTGTCAGTGTCAGTGTCAGTGTCAGTGTCAGTGTCAGTGTCAGTGTCAGTGTCAGTGTCAGTGTCAGTGTCAGTGTCAGTGTCAGTGTCAGTGTCAGTGTCAGTGTCAGTGTCAGTGTCAGTGTCAGTGTCAGTGTCAGTGTCAGTGTCAGTGTCAGTGTCAGTGTCAGTGTCAGTGTCAGTGTCAGTGTCAGTGTCAGTGTCAGTGTCAGTGTCAGTGTCAGTGTCAGTGTCAGTGTCAGTGTCAGTGTCAGTGTCAGTGTCAGTGTCAGTGTCAGTGTCAGTGTCAGTGTCAGTGTCAGTGTCAGTGTCAGTGTCAGTGTCAGTGTCAGTGTCAGTGTCAGTGTCAGTGTCAGTGTCAGTGTCAGTGTCAGTGTCAGTGTCAGTGTCAGTGTCAGTGTCAGTGTCAGTGTCAGTGTCAGTGTCAGTGTCAGTGTCAGTGTCAGTGTCAGTGTCAGTGTCAGTGTCAGTGTCAGTGTCAGTGTCAGTGTCAGTGTCAGTGTCAGTGTCAGTGTCAGTGTCAGTGTCAGTGTCAGTGTCAGTGTCAGTGTCAGTGTCAGTGTCAGTGTCAGTGTCAGTGTCAGTGTCAGTGTCAGTGTCAGTGTCAGTGTCAGTGTCAGTGTCAGTGTCAGTGTCAGTGTCAGTGTCAGTGTCAGTGTCAGTGTCAGTGTCAGTGTCAGTGTCAGTGTCAGTGTCAGTGTCAGTGTCAGTGTCAGTGTCAGTGTCAGTGTCAGTGTCAGTGTCAGTGTCAGTGTCAATGTCAATGTCAATGTCAGTGTCAATGTCAATGTCAATGTCAATGTCAATGTCAATGTCAATGTCAATGTCAATGTCAATGTCAATGTCAATGTCAATGTCAGGGTCAGTGTCAATGTCAGTGTCAATGTGAATGTCAGTGTCAGTGTCAGTGTCAATGTGAATTTGAATGTGAATGTGAATGTCAATGTCAATGTGAATGTCAATGTCAATGTCAATGTCAATGTCAATGTCAATGTCAATGTCAATGTCAATGTCAATGTGAATGTGAATGTGAATGTCAATGTGAATGTCGATGTGAATGTCGATGTGAATGTCGATGTGAATGTCCATGTGACTGTCGATGTGAATGTCAGTGTCAGTGTCAGTGTCAGTGTCAGTGTCAGTGTCAGTGTCAGTGTCAGTGTCAGTGTCAGTGTCAGTGTCAATGTCAATGTCAATGTCAGTGTCAATGTCAATGTCAATGTCAATGTCAATGTCAATGTCAATGTCAATGTCAATGTCAATGTCAATGTCAATGTCAATGTCAATGTCAATGTCAATGTCAATGTCAATGTCAATGTCAATGTCAATGTCAGGGTCAGTGTCAATGTCAGTGTCAATGTCAGTGTCAATGTGAATGTCAGTGTCAGTGTCAGTGTCAATGTGAATTTGAATGTGAATGTGAATGTCAATGTCAATGTGAATGTGAATGTCAATGTCAATGTCAATGTCAATGTCAATGTCAATGTCAATGTCAATGTCAATGTCAATGTCAATGTCAAGGTCAATGTCAATGTCAATGTCAATGTAAATGTCAATGTCAATGTCAATGTCAATGTGAATGTCAATGTGAATGTCGATGTGAATGTCGATGTGAATGTCGATGTGAATGTCCATGTGACTGTCGATGTGAATGTCAGTGTCAGTGTCAGTGTCAGTGTCAGTGTCAGTGTCAGTGTCAGTGTCAGTGTCAGTGTCAGTGTCAGTGTCAGTGTCAGTGTCAGTGTCAGTGTCAGTGTCAGTGTCAGTGTCAGTGTCAGTGTCAGTGTCAGTGTCAGTGTCAGTGTCAGTGTCAGTGTCAGTGTCAGTGTCAGTGTCAGTGTCAGTGTCAGTGTCAGGGTCAGTGTCAGTGTCAGTGTCAGTGTCAGTGTCAGTGTCAGTGTCAGTGTCAGTGTCAGTGTCAGTGTCAGTGTCAGTGTCAGTGTCAGTGTCAGTGTCAGTGTCAGTGTCAATGTCAATGTCAATGTCAGTGTCAATGTCAATGTCAATGTCAATGTCAATGTCAATGTCAATGTCAATGTCAATGTCAATGTCAATGTGAATGTCAATGTCAATGTGAATGTCAGTGTCAGTGTCAGTGTCAATGTGAATTTGAATGTGAATGTGAATGTCAATGTCAATGTCAATGTCAATGTCAATGTCAATGTCAATGTCAATGTCAATGTCAATGTCAATGTCAATGTCAATGTCAATGTCAATGTCAATGTCAATGTCAATGTCAATGTCAATGTCAATGTCAATGTCAATGTCAATGTGAATGTG
>CAXARU010000059.1:40000-42500 GCA_963971365.1 Lasioglossum villosulum
TCAGTGTCAGTGTCAGTGTCAGTGTCAGTGTCAGTGTCAGTGTCAGTGTCAGTGTCAGTGTCAGTGTCAGTGTCAGTGTCAGTGTCAGTGTCGTGTCAGTGTCAGTGTCAGTGTCAGTGTCAGTGTCAGTGTCAGTGTCAGTGTCAGTGTCAGTGTCAGTGTCAGTGTCAGTGTCAGTGTCAGTGTCAGTGTCAGTGTCAGTGTCAGTGTCAGTGTCAGTGTCAGTGTCAGTGTCAGTGTCAGTGTCAGTGTCAGTGTCAGTGTCAGTGTCAGTGTCAGTGTCAGTGTCAGTGTCAGTGTCAGTGTCAGTGTCAGTGTCAGTGTCAGTGTCAGTGTCAGTGTCAGTGTCAGTGTCAGTGTCAGTGTCAGTGTCAGTGTCAGTGTCAGTGTCAGTGTCAGTGTCAGTGTCAGTGTCAGTGTCAGTGTCAGTGTCAGTGTCAGTGTCAGTGTCAGTGTCAGTGTCAGTGTCAGTGTCAGTGTCAGTGTCAGTGTCAGTGTCAGTGTCAGTGTCAGTGTCAGTGTCAGTGTCAGTGTCAGTGTCAGTGGCAGTGTCAGTGTCAGTGTCAGTGTCAGTGTCAGTGTCAGTGTCAGTGTCAGTGTCAGTGTCAGTGTCAGTGTCAGTGTCAGTGTCAGTGTCAGTGTCAGTGTCAGTGTCAGTGTCAGTGTCAGTGTCAGTGTCAGTGTCAGTGTCAGTGTCAGTGTCCAGTGTCAGTGTCAGTGTCAGTGTCAGTGTCAGTGTCAGTGTCAGTGTCAGTGTCAGTGTCAGTGTCAGTGTCAGTGTCAGTGTCAGTGTCAGTGTCAGTGTCAGTGTCAGTGTCAGTGTCAGTGTCAGTGTCAGTGTCAGTGTCAGTGTCAGTGTCAGTGTCAGTGTCAGTGTCAGTGTCAGTGTCAGTGTCAGTGTCAGTGTCAGTGTCAGTGTCAGTGTCAGTGTCAGTGTCAGTGTCAGTGTCAGTGTCAGTGTCAGTGTCAGTGTCAGTGTCAGTGTCAGTGTCAGTGTCAGTGTCAGTGTCAGTGTCAGTGTCAGTGTCAGTGTCAGTGTCAGTGTCAGTGTCAGTGTCAGTGTCAGTGTCAGTGTCAGTGTCAGTGTCAGTGTCAGTGTCAGTGTCAGTGTCAGTGTCAGTGTCAGTGTCAGTGTCAGTGTCAGTGTCAGTGTCAGTGTCAGTGTCAGTGTCAGTGTCAGTGTCAGTGTCAGTGTCAGTGTCAGTGTCAGTGTCAGTGTCAGTGTCAGTGTCAGTGTCAGTGTCAGTGTCAGTGTCAGTGTCAGTGTCAGTGTCAGTGTCAGTGTCAGTGTCAGTGTCAGTGTCAGTGTCAGTGTCAGTGACAGTGTCAGTGACAGTGTCAGTGTCAGTGTCAGTGTCAGTGTCAGTGTCAGTGTCAGTGTCAGTGTCAGTGTCAGTGTCAGTGTCAGTGTCAGTGTCAGTGTCAGTGTCAGTGTCAGTGTCAGTGTCAGTGTCAGTGTCAGTGTCAGTGTCAGTGTCAGTGTCAGTGTCAGTGTCAGTGTCAGTGTCAGTGTCAGTGTCAGTGTCAGTGTCAGTGTCAGTGTCCAGTGTCAGTGTCAGTGTCAGTGTCAGTGTCAGTGTCAGTGTCAGTGTCAGTGTCAGTGTCAGTGTCAGTGTCAGTGTCAGTGTCAGTGTCAGTGTCAGTGTCAGTGTCAGTGTCAGTGTCAGTGTCAGTGTCAGTGTCAGTGTCAGTGTCAGTGTCAGTGTCAGTGTCAGTGTCAGTGTCAGTGTCAGTGTCAGTGTCAGTGTCAGTGTCAGTGTCAGTGTCAGTGTCAGTGTCAGTGTCAGTGTCAGTGTCAGTGTCATGTCAGTGTCAGTGTCAGTGTCAGTGTCAGTGTCAGTGTCAGTGTCAGTGTCAGTGTCAGTGTCAGTGTCAGTGTCAGTGTCAGTGTCAGTGTCAGTGTCAGTGTCAGTGTCAGTGTCAGTGTCAGTGTCAGTGTCAGTGTCAGTGTCAGTGTCAGTGTCAGTGTCAGTGTCAGTGTCAGTGTCAGTGTCAGTGTCAGTGTCAGTGTCAGTGTCAGTGTCAGTGTCAGTGTCAGTGTCAGTGTCAGGTCAGTGTCAGTGTCAGTGTCAGTGTCAGTGTCAGTGTCAGTGTCAGTGTCAGTGTCAGTGTCAGTGTCAGTGTCAGTGTCAGTGGCAGTGGCAGTGGGCAGTGGCAGTGGTCAGTGTCAGTGTCAGTGTCAGTGTCAGTGTCAGTGTCAGTGTCAGTGTCAGTGTCAGTGTCAGTGTCAGTGTCAGTGTCAGTGTCAGTGTCAGTGTCAGTGTCAGTGTCAGTGTCAGTGTCAGTGTCAGTGTCAGTGTCAGTGTCAGTGTCAGTGTCAGTGTCAGTGTCCAGTGTCAGTGTCAGTGTCAGTGTCAGTGTCAGTGTCAGTGTCAGTGTCAGTGTCAGTGTCAGTGTCAGTGTCAGTGTCAGTGTCAGTGTCAGTGTCAGTGTCAGTGTCAGTGTCAGTGTCAGTGTCAGTGTCAGTGTCAGTGTCAGTGTCAGTGTCAGTGTCAGTGTC
>CAXARU010000059.1:832500-840000 GCA_963971365.1 Lasioglossum villosulum
GTGTCAGTGTCAGTGTCAGTGTCAGTGTCAGTGTCAGTGTCAGTGTCAGTGTCAGTGTCAGTGTCAGTGTCAGTGTCAGTGTCAGTGTCAGTGTCAGTGTCAGTGTCAGTGTCAGTGTCAGTGTCAGTGTCAGTGTCAGTGTCAGTGTCAGTGTCAGTGTCAGTGTCAGTGTCAGTGTCAGTGTCAGTGTCAGTGTCAGTGTCAGTGTCAATGTCAATGTCAATGTCAATGTCAATGTCAATGTAAATGTCAATGTCAATGTCAATGTCAATGTCAATGTCAATGTCAATGTCAATGTCAATGTCAATGTCAATGTCAATGTCAATGTCAATGTCAATGTCACTGTCAATGTCAGTGTCTATGTCAGTGTCAATGTGAATGTCGATGTGAATGTCGATGTGAATGTCGATGTGAATGTCGATGTGAATGTCGATGTGAATGTCCATGTGAATGTCGATGTGAATGTCAGTGTCAGTGTCAGTGTCAGTGTCAGTGTCAGTGTCAGTGTCAGTGTCAGTGTCAGTGTCAGTGTCAGTGTCAGTGACAGTGTCAGTGTCAGTGTCAGTGTCAGTGTCAGTGTCAGTGTTGTGACGGTTAGCGAACAGATTCCGTTGACTTTCCCACAGGAATCTCTTCAAAAGTCGTCTCTGGCAGGAAACGTCCTAGATAACCTTTTCATATCTTAGTTGATCCCTTTTAACGAAAACCGACTTCTGGCTCGACTTAATGGAAATCGACAAAAAACTAGAGTCTGGTCCTAAGCGGCGATTAGGTTATAACAGACCACCCCCTTCAATTTTGGGGTATATAAACCCGTACATTTTTACTCTCAGGGGGCAGTACTTCCATAGTCACGAATCGTGTCGCGTCGTGCTGTATTTTTCGTAAGTCGATTTCCAGTAAGATCGGGCTAAAGTTCCCCTTCGGACCAACCTTTGAACCGTATAGATTCCGTAGTCCGGTAACAAATCTATTAAGGCATTTAGTAAAATCACTTCGAAACCCCCGCATCTTGCCAGTGCGTCAACATCGAGCAACATAGGTAATATTCTTTTATTCTCGCACACACTATCTCGCGACACATACACATATATTTCATTGTAAACTATAACGATTTTGAATATATCTAAATTTTACCTAATCACTTCTAAATTCTTTCAACCCTTAATTATTGTTATACCAATCCTAATCTAATAGTTGAACGTTCCCACATGATACAATCTTACCGCTCGGATTGTATCAATTAAATTATACTTGTTACGAGGCTTACTAACAACCCCATCACCTATCAAACTCTTAGACGACATTCCAATCGCCTAATCGGGATATTTTCCAACCTAGTACCTACCCGATTTCATATTGGGATCATCCACATTACCTATACGCTAGTACCTACCCGATTTCATATTGGGATCATCCACATTACCTATACGTCCACACACAAATTAAACGGCAACCTGACAATCGTATCAAGGATCGTCCGTTTTTCCTTTGAATCCAACATACTAGCGGCTCCCTGACAATCGTATCAAGGTGCGTCCGCTAAACTCTATAACCTCCTTAATAATCTTTCAAGTCAGAGTTCCCCACTCATACGTAGGTTCATCCCTGAAACTTCACTCATACTAGCGGCAACCTGACAATCGTATCAAGGATCGTCCGCTTTAACTAACAGTTTTTAACCATACTCCCAGGGTAATAACCCTTCGCCGGCCACTCGTGCTGCTCGCGGCCCTGGCTCGTAACAGAACTGGTGACAGCGGTGGGATCTGTTCAATTATTTTAGGATTACTTTAATTTTGGGTTTACTATATTAAATTGCTCGTAGCTGAGTACTGATGATATACTAGTTTTCCTAGTTTACGTCTTGATATTACTGGCTATATACTAGTTTTCCCTAGTCACGCTTTTATATCAAAATTAATTAAAGTTTTAATATACTAGTTTTCCTAGTTAAAAGACTTCAATATACTAGTTTCCTCTAGTTACATTTTTAAATATAATATACTAGTTTTCTCTAGTTACATTTTTAAATAAAAATGCAGAATTCAGCTGCAAATACATCTTCTGTTGACATGATGAACTTGACGGTTTCACTTGCAACTTCTATGTCGCTGTTGACGCAAAAGACATGCTTACAGAATATTACTTCGACAATTCCTACCTTTAACGGGGAAGACCCCCCTTTGATTCGTTTCGCGCAAACTTTAGAGGACGGGTTAACTTTGATTCCGGAGGGTACGGAGGCCGAGTATCTGGCAATTGTTCTTACGAAACTCGTCGGACCGGCACGTAGAAGTACATTAGAACACAAGTTTACAACCGTAAAATCATTGGTTCAACATTTGAAAAAACGGTTCGCTCCCGGTAAGAGCTTGTCATATTACCAAGTGGAAATCGCGAAGTTGCATATTCGCGAAGGAGAAAGCCTACGACAATATATCGATAGGACAAGCCATTTGGTTTACTGTACGCGCGGAGCCATGAGGGAAAAATACGAGGTCCATGCCGAAGAATTCATTAAATTGATGGAAAACGATGTCAAGGAAAATTTCATCGACGGTTTACCGGATCGAGTTTCCTTCAAGGTGTCGGCTCTCTCTAAAGATATCAAGAATCTGGAAGAAGCTTACGACATCGTGCTACAGATAGACAAAAAATTAAGGAATCGGCGACAGTCGCCACGAAATGAATCACCATCAAGGTGGTCCCGCCGAGACTCTTACGACCAGGACTCTCAATATCACGATCGACAAGTGTCGTATCCTCTATCTCCGAGTAGATATGACCGAAACAGAGATCGACACGCGAGGCCATCTGGTTATTCGGAGGAAAAAGGAGGACGTGCTTCTGCCTGGACCTTGCGTCACAGGAGCCCTTCAAATTCCCCCTCCAATCGTTCCGACACTTCAAGTGTAAGAGGCGATGAAAAACGGTATACCATATTAAAAAATACCGACAAAGAACGTTTTTCAAAATCGTATTGTTGGCATTGCGGAACATCAGGACATGATGGAAAATTCTGTAAGAATCGTCCACATAATCCGAAATTCCGACGAGATTCGCGAGATTCATCGGTCGAATCAAACAAATCTTTAAACTTCGATCGCGCTCACCGTACCGGCGACACGATGAGCGAAACCAAAGAAGTTCGCCCAAGAACTGTCCGCTTCGAGGAAAAACCCTTCTCAAGGAAGCACCAGCCCCGCGAATCAACATCAAAATCCCGGAACTGGAATCAGGAAAGGGAGAATTTTTAATTGATGGCGGAGCCTCAGTCAATCTAGTAGTTCTCAACGCTTTGGGTACAGGAGCAGAAATTATCTCACGTGAAAAAATCGAGATAACGGGACTCACGAGTATTCCAATTCGTACCTTAGGAACTACGATTTTACACATTCACGAAGCTCCTGCGATTTTCTACGTAGTGAAGCATCTTACAATTGAAGCAGATGGACTTATAGGAAGCCCATTTTTGAAACAGGAACAAGCAGAAATTTCTTATTACCATAGGACAGTGGTATTAAGAAGTAAACCTACCAGACCTATTCGATTCTCCAACTACCAGCAGGAATCGGAAACACCCACCAAACATCGCATAGATGCCCGAACGTCTCAGCAGATTGCAATTACAATAGCTAATCCGAAAGTTAAGGAAGGATATTTACCACGCATAAAAACTCATGATAAACTGTACATAGGAGAAGCTGCAGTCATAAATGACAGAGGAAAATGTCATGTTATGGCAACTAACACAAGTGAAGAAGCACTGGAAATAGAAATTGAACCACAAATTTTGGAACCTTATGATATTTTAAGTACTTCGGACGAAGATACTTATTCAGAAATACGACACCATCCCAATTTCAACACTAAAGAAGATAGGATACAGGGAATCTTCAAAACGCTAAATCTAAGCCACCTGAATAAAGAAGAACGATGCAGCATTACAGCATTGATAAAAGAATTTCCCGATCGATTTTATCTTCCTGGAGATAAATTAGGGAAGGCTTCCGATTTCAAACATTCGTTACATACAACCGATGAAATTCCGATCAACACGAGACAATATCGCTATCCTCCTGTACATCAAGATGAAATTAAAAAGCAGATTAATGGCTTATTATCCGAAGGTATTATAACCCCATCTAAATCTCCGTACAATTCGCCTTTGTGGATTGTACCCAAAAAGCCAGATGCGCAAGGAAACAAGCGTTGGCGCATGGTAATAGATTTTCGTGCGCTAAATGAAAAAACCATTTCCGATAAATATCCGCTTCCTCAGATCACAGAAATATTGGATCGTCTCGGTGGAGCTAAATACTTCTCCGTCTTCGATCTTGCCAGCGGATTTCACCAAATAGAAATGGATCCAAAAGATAGGCAGAAAACAGCTTTTACCACCCCTAATGGGCATTATGAATTTTCACGAATGCCGTTTGGTTTGAAAAATGCACCACCTACTTTTCAACGCTTGATGGACCAGGTATTAACTGGACTCCAGGGAACAGATGTTTTCGTTTATTTGGACGACATCGTGGTTTACGCTTCATCATTACAGGAACATAACATTAAAGTCAGGAAATTGCTGAATCGTCTGCGAGAACATGGCTTGACGCTTCAGACCAATAAATGCGAATTCTTACGGAAAGAAGTCACATATCTGGGACATATTATTTCAAGAAAGGGAGTAAAACCAGACCCTAGGAAACTAAAAGCTGTTCAGAATTTTCCAACGCCTACCTCACAGAAGAATATCCAACAATTTTTGGGTCTAGTGGGATATTACCGTCGTTTCATACAAGATTTTACCATAAAAGCAAAATCATTAATTGATCTTTTAGGAAAGGGCAAGAAATTCAAATGGGCTGAAGAACAAGAAAACAGTTTTAAAATGTTACGTGAAGAACTCTGTCGAGAACCAATCTTGCAGTACCCAGATTTCAACAAGCCATTCATCATCACAACAGACGCTTCTGAATATGCCATTGGAGCCGTGCTTAGTCAAGGCGAAATCGGCAATGATCTACCGATTGCTTACGCATCGCGTAGTCTCAATAAGGCCGAAAGAAATTATTCTGCCACTGAAAAGGAATGTTTAGCAATGGTATACGCCGTTACTTATTTTCGACCGTATGTTTATGGAACAAAATTCACACTGGTTACCGATCATCGCCCGTTGGTTTGGCTACATTCTGTAAAAGATCCGACATCAAGACTCATGAAATGGAAAATTCGACTTTTGGAATATGATTATCAGGTTGTTCATAAATCTGGAAAAACAAATAAGAATGCGGATGCATTATCACGTAATCCCACTTCCATTTGTTTGCCACTCATCCCGAGGGAACTCAAAGACCCCGAGTTTAAAATGCAAATACCGAAAACGGATGCTAACGCTAGTTCAATTGGACAACGAATCAGGCAATTACGTCGGGATCGAGAAAACCGACCAAAACATCAACAACCAAATAGCAGTTCAGATGAGACAGAAGAACCCGCTCTTGGTAAGGTGCAGCATTCACCGATTATATACAGAAACAGATCTCTCCCAAGTCTGTCTCGAGAGGTGACCATGCCAGATGAAAACCAGGACACCACCCATGGTTTTCTACCCGTGGCAAACTCCACAGAAATTTTTTCTACGGATAAGAATACGAGTTCGTCCGTTGATTTAATTTCGTTTGAGGAACCGACGGAAAACACTGTCATAGAGAATACGAACAATATACAGGGTGATATATCTAATATACCTCTAGAGGTATTCCCTGAAACAGGTGGAATTTTACAACCTACCGTAATCCGATCATCAAACAATACTATAGGCGAAGCAAGGGTACAGCAATTTTTTGACCGCACAGCCGACCCTTACCCATTCTTTGACGCCACCACCGATGGCTCGTCTACCGAGACTGACCTGGAGGCGCCGCCGGAACCGAAACAAAGAATTAACATTTCTTCAAACACCCTCACTGCAAAAGAGGATCATTATGTACATTTTGTATCGGTTGATTGCAATTTAATAACCCCCGTCGGAAAATTGCTACTAGACACCGGATTAGTAAACAAACAAGAACTTTTAGCTGCACGACCAGAGAAGGGACAGGTCATAATTTCAAGCAATGGGTTATTTAAAACATTTAGCGTAGTAATATCTAACAACTTCCATGATAAACCAAAAAGAGAAGACATAGTTAATGGACTGAAAACCCTTCAATCAGCGTTAGAACAAAACAGGATCAAATTTTTTCGAATATCAGCATACGGAGACCATCATAAAACATCATTCAACGAATTTTTCAAAATATTAAAAGAAGTCTTTACAGACTCATCTTATCAAATTACAATATGTAATTGTATCATTACAACGCCTTCCGTAGAAGACAGACAAGAAATCATTCATGAAGCACATGATAGCTTAATAGGAGGACATAAGGGAGTTACAAAAACTTATAATCACATCCGTTCAAGATTTCATTGGCCTCAGATGCGCAACGAAATTCAAGAATATATCCGAAAATGCAGAAGTTGCCAGGAACAGAAACTAACCAGAATAAAGACTCGTCAGCCTATGCTGATCACCGACACACCGTTAGACGCATTTGACAAAATTTCCTTGGATACAGTTGGACCATTACCAATCACACCTGGCGGAAATCGACACATCCTCACCATACAGGATAATCTAACTAAATATTGCATTGCGGTAGCGATACCAAATATCCGAGCCGCCACCATCGCAGATGCCTTTGCACGGCATTTTATCGCAATTTACGGAACACCACGCGCAATACTCACGGATAAGGGAACCAGCTTTATTGGAAATCTTATGACAAACCTGTCAGAAATATTCAAAATCAAACAAATCACCACCTCAGGATACCGACCTCAAACTAATAGATCGCTGGAACGAAGTCATATTGTCCTCACTGAATATCTGAAGCATTACATGGAGAATTACGAAGACTGGGATTTATTAATCCCTTTTGCAATGTTCTCTTACAATACGTCAGTTCATGAAGCTACCAACTTTACACCGTATGAACTGGTTTTTGGCAAACAGGCTCGAGAACCAAATTCATTTCCAACTGGTACAAATTTGAAGAAATATGGAGATTATTTATCAGAACTAATAACAAATATAGTCAGAATCCGTAATATAGCAGTAGACGGAAGCCCTCCATAACAATCCTTTTTATCTACTCCGGCTGCCGCTGACAACACTACCAACCCCAAAAGGAAAATGATTCAACAAACATTCGGGCCAGCCGCCACACGATGTCACCCAGGGTTGGGTCCAACTGAGTTACGCAGTCCCGACCTAAACAACACACCTAGCCTATAAGTATACACACAACACACTACACCGATACAATTCTTCTTTCTCCTTTTTCTGTAAGTCGTTTGTTTGTTCAAAAAAAATTTTTTTTCCTATTTTTATTTTTCCCTTCAAATCTGTGGTACCTAGGACGTTTCCTTCCTGATGAGAAAGCATCACGC
>CAXARU010000059.1:867500-872500 GCA_963971365.1 Lasioglossum villosulum
GTGTCAGTGTCAGTGTCAGTGTCAGTGTCAGTGTCAGTGTCAGTGTCAGTGTCAGTGTCAGTGTCAGTGTCAGTGTCAGTGTCAGTGTCAGTGTCAGTGTCAGTGTCAGTGTCAGTGTCAGTGTCAGTGTCAGTGTCAGTGTCAGTGTCAGTGTCAGTGTCAGTGTCAGTGTCAGTGTCAGTGTCAGTGTCAGTGTCAGTGTCAGTGTCAGTGTCAGTGTCAGTGTCAGTGTCAGTGTCAGTGTCAGTGTCAGTGTCAGTGTCAGTGTCAGTGTCAGTGTCAGTGTCAGTGTCAGTGTCAGTGTCAGTGTCAGTGTCAGTGTCAGTGTCAGTGTCAGTGTCAGTGTCAGTGTCAGTGTCAGTGTCAGTGTCAGTGTCAGTGTCAGTGTCAGTGTCAGTGTCAGTGTCAGTGTCAGTGTCAGTGTCAGTGTCAGTGTCAGTGTCAGTTTCAATGTCAATGTCAATGTCAATGTCAATGTCAATGTCATTGTCAATGTCATTGTCAATGTGAATGTCAATGTGAATGTCAATATCAATGTGAATGTGAATGTCAATGTGAATGTCAATGTGAATGTCGATGTGAATGTCGATGTGAATGTCGATGTGAATGTCGATGTGAATGTCGATGTGAATGTCCATGTGAATGTCGATGTGAATGTCAGTGTCAGTGTCAGTGTCAGTGTCAGTGTCAGTGTCAGTGTCAGTGTCAGTGTCAGTGTCAGTGTCAGTGTCAGTGTCAGTGTCAGTGTCAGTGTCAGTGTCAGTGTCAGTGTCAGTGTCAGTGTCAGTGTCAGTGTCAGTGTCAGTGTCAGTGTCAGTGTCAGTGTCAGTGTCAGTGTCAGTGTCAGTGTCAGTGTCAGTGTCAGTGTCAGTGTCAGTGTCAGTGTCAGTGTCAGTGTCAGTGTCAGTGTCAGTGTCAGTGTCAGTGTCAGTGTCTGTGTCAGTGTCAGTGTCAGTGTCAGTGTCAGTGTCAGTGTCAGTGTCAGTGTCAGTGTCAGTGTCAGTGTCAGTGTCAGTGTCAGTGTCAGTGTCAGTGTCAGTGTCAGTGTCAGTGTCAGTGTCAGTGTCAGTGTCAGTGTCAGTGTCAGTGTCAGTGTCAGTGTCAGTGTCAGTGTCAGTGTCAGTGTCAGTGTCAGTGTCAGTGTCAGTGTCAGTGTCAGTGTCAGTGTCAGTGTCAGTGTCAGTGTCAGTGTCAGTGTCTGTGTCTGTGTCAGTGTCAGTGTCAGTGTCAGTGTCAGTGTCAGTGTCAGTGTCAGTGTCAGTGTCAGTGTCAGTGTCAGTGTCAGTGTCAGTGTCAGTGTCAGTGTCAGTGTCAGTGTCAGTGTCAGTGTCAGTGTCAGTGTCAGTGTCAGTGTCAGTGTCAGTGTCAGTGTCAGTGTCAGTGTCAGTGTCAGTGTCAATGTCAATGTCAATGTCAATGTCAATGTCAATGTCAATGTCAATGTCAATGTCAATGTCAATGTCAATGTCAATGTCAATGTCAATGTCAATGTCAATGTCAATGTCAATGTCAATGTGAATGTCGATGTGAATGTCGATGTGAATGTCGATGTGAATGTCGATGTGAATGTCGATGTGAATGTCGATGTGAATGTCCATGTGAATGTCGATGTGAATGTCAGTGTCAGTGTCAGTGTCAGTGTCAGTGTCAGTGTCAGTGTCAGTGTCAGTGTCAGTGTCAGTGTCAGTGTCAGTGTCAGTGTCAGTGTCAGTGTCAGTGTCAGTGTCAGTGTCAGTGTCAGTGTCAGTGTCAGTGTCAGTGTCAGTGTCAGTGTCAGTGTCAGTGTCAGTGTCAGTGTCAGTGTCAGTGTCAGTGTCAGTGTCAGTGTCAGTTTCAATGTCAATGTCAATGTCAATGTCAATGTCAATGTCATTGTCAATGTCATTGTCAATGTGAATGTCAATGTGAATGTCAATATCAATGTGAATGTGAATGTCAATGTGAATGTCAATGTGAATGTCGATGTGAATGTCGATGTGAATGTCGATGTGAATGTCGATGTGAATGTCGATGTGAATGTCCATGTGAATGTCGATGTGAATGTCAGTGTCAGTGTCAGTGTCAGTGTCAGTGTCAGTGTCAGTGTCAGTGTCAGTGTCAGTGTCAGTGTCAGTGTCAGTGTCAGTGTCAGTGTCAGTGTCAGTGTCAGTGTCAGTGTCAGTGTCAGTGTCAGTGTCAGTGTCAGTGTCAGTGTCAGTGTCAGTGTCAGTGTCAGTGTCAGTGTCAGTGTCAGTGTCAGTGTCAGTGTCAGTGTCAGTGTCAGTGTCAGTGTCAGTGTCAGTGTCAGTGTCAGTGTCAGTGTCAGTGTCAGTGTCAGTGTCAGTGTCAGTGTCAGTGTCAGTGTCAGTGTCAGTGTCAGTGTCAGTGTCAGTGTCAGTGTCAGTGTCAGTGTCAGTGTCAGTGTCAGTGTCAGTGTCAGTGTCAGTGTCAGTGTCAGTGTCAGTGTCAGTGTCAGTGTCAGTGTCAGTGTCTGTGTCTGTGTCAGTGTCAGTGTCAGTGTCAGTGTCAGTGTCAGTGTCAGTGTCAGTGTCAGTGTCAGTGTCAGTGTCAGTGTCAGTGTCAGTGTCAGTGTCAGTGTCAGTGTCAGTGTCAGTGTCAGTGTCAGTGTCAGTGTCAGTGTCAGTGTCAGTGTCAGTGTCAGTGTCAATGTCAATGTCAATGTCAATGTCAATGTCAATGTCAATGTCAATGTCAATGTCAATGTCAATGTCAATGTCAATGTCAATGTCAATGTCAATGTCAATGTCAATGTCAATGTGAATGTCGATGTGAATGTCGATGTGAATGTCGATGTGAATGTCGATGTGAATGTCGATGTGAATGTCGATGTGAATGTCCATGTGAATGTCGATGTGAATGTCAGTGTCAGTGTCAGTGTCAGTGTCAGTGTCAGTGTCAGTGTCAGTGTCAGTGTCAGTGTCAGTGTCAGTGTCAGTGTCAGTGTCAGTGTCAGTGTCAGTGTCAGTGTCAGTGTCAGTGTCAGTGTCAGTGTCAGTGTCAGTGACAGTGACAGTGTCAGTGTCAGTGACAGTGACAGTGTCAGTGTAAGTGTCAGTGTCAGTGTCAGTGTCAGTGTCAGTGTCAGTGTCAGTGTCAGTGTCAGTGTCAGTGTCAGTGTCAGTGTCAGTGTCAGTGTCAGTGTCAGTGTCAGTGTCAGTGTCAGTGTCAGTGTCAGTGTCAGTGTCAGTGTCAGTGTCAGTGTCAGTGTCAGTGTCAGTGTCAGTGTCAGTGTCAGTGTCAGTGTCAGTGTCAGTGTCAGTGTCAGTGTCAGTGTCAGTGTCAGTGTCAGTGTCAGTGTCAGTGTCAGTGTCAGTGTCAGTGTCAGTGTCAGTGTCAGTGTCAGTGTCAGTGTCAGTGTCAGTGTCAGTGTCAGTGTCAGTGTCAGTGTCAGTGTCAGTGTCAGTGTCAGTGTCAGTGTCAGTGTCAGTGTCAGTGTCAGTGTCAGTGTCAGTGTCAGTGTCAGTGTCAGTGTCAGTGTCAGTGTCAGTGTCAGTGTCAGTGTCAGTGTCAGTGTCAGTGTCAGTGTCAGTGTCAGTGTCAGTGTCAGTGTCAGTGTCAGTGTCAGTGTCAGTGTCAGTGTCAGTGTCAGTGTCAGTGTCAGTGTCAGTGTCAGTGTCAGTGTCAGTGTCAGTGTCAGTGTCAGTGTCAGTGTCAGTGTCAGTGTCAGTGTCAGTGTCAGTGTCAGTGTCAGTGTCAGTGTCAGTGTCAGTGTCAGTGTCAGTGTCAGTGTCAGTGTCAGTGTCAGTGTCAGTGTCAGTGTCAGTGTCAGTGTCAGTGTCAGTGTCAGTGTCAGTGTCAGTGTCAGTGTCAGTGTCAGTGTCAGTGTCAGTGTCAGTGTCAGTGTCAGTGTCAGTGTCAGTGTCAGTGTCAGTGTCAGTGTCAGTGTCAGTGTCAGTGTCAGTGTCAGTGTCAGTGTCAGTGTCAGTGTCAGTGTCAGTGTCAGTGTCAGTGTCAGTGTCAGTGTCAGTGTCAGTGTCAGTGTCAGTGTCAGTGTCAGTTTCAATGTCAATGTCAATGTCAATGTCAATGTCAATGTCATTGTCAATGTCATTGTCAATGTGAATGTCAATGTGAATGTCAATATCAATGTGAATGTGAATGTCAATGTGAATGTCAATGTGAATGTCGATGTGAATGTCGATGTGAATGTCGATGTGAATGTCGATGTGAATGTCGATGTGAATGTCCATGTGAATGTCGATGTGAATGTCAGTGTCAGTGTCAGTGTCAGTGTCAGTGTCAGTGTCAGTGTCAGTGTCAGTGTCAGTGTCAGTGTCAGTGTCAGTGTCAGTGTCAGTGTCAGTGTCAGTGTCAGTGTCAGTGTCAGTGTCAGTGTCAGTGTCAGTGTCAGTGTCAGTGTCAGTGTCAGTGTCAGTGTCAGTGTCAGTGTCAGTGTCAGTGTCAGTGTCAGTGTCAGTGTCAGTGTCAGTGTCAGTGTCAGTGTCAGTGTCAGTGTCAGTGTCAGTGTCAGTGTCAGTGTCAGTGTCAGTGTCAGTGTCAGTGTCAGTGTCAGTGTCAGTGTCAGTGTCAGTGTCAGTGTCAGTGTCAGTGTCAGTGTCAGTGTCAGTGTCAGTGTCAGTGTCAGTGTCAGTGTCAGTGTCAGTGTCAGTGTCTGTGTCAGTGTCAGTGTCAGTGTCAGTGTCAGTGTCAGTGTCAGTGTCAGTGTCAGTGTCAGTGTCAGTGTCAGTGTCAGTGTCAGTGTCAGTGTCAGTGTCAGTGACAGTGTCAGTGTCAGTGTCAGTGTCAGTGTCAGTGTCAGTGTCAGTGTCAGTGTCAGTGTCAGTGTCAGTGTCAGTTTCAATGTCAATGTCAATGTCAATGTCAATGTCAATGTCATTGTCAATGTCATTGTCAATGTGAATGTCAATGTGAATGTCAATATCAATGTGAATGTGAATGTCAATGTGAATGTCAATGTGAATGTCGATGTGAATGTCGATGTGAATGTCGATGTGAATGTCGATGTGAATGTCGATGTGAATGTCGATGTGAATGTCGAT
>CAXARU010000060.1:0-49338 GCA_963971365.1 Lasioglossum villosulum
ACATTGACATTGACATTGACATTGACATTGACATTGACATTGACATTGACATTGACATTGACATTGACATTGACATTGACATTGACATTGACATTGACATTGACATTGACATTGACATTGACATTGACATTGACATTGACATTGACATTGACATTGACATTGACATTGACATTGACATTGACATTGACATTGACATTGACATTGACATTGACATTGACATTGACATTGACATTGACATTGACATTGACATTGACATTGACATTGACATTGACATTGACATTGACATTGACATTGACATTGACATTGACATTGACATTGACATTGACATTGACATTGACATTGACATTGACATTGACATTGACATTGACATTGACATTGACATTGACATTGACATTGACATTGACATTGACATTGACATTGACATTGACATTGACATTGACATTGACATTGACATTGACATTGACATTGACATTGACATTGACATTGACATTGACATTGACATTGACATTGACATTGACATTGACATTGACAATCGCATTCACATTGATATTGACATTGACATTGCCCTTGACACTGACACTGACACTGACAATGACACTTTCACTAATACTGACACTGACGGTGACAATGACACTTTCACTAACACTGTCACTGACAATGACACTGACACTGACACTGACACTGACATTCACATTCACATTGATATTGACATTGACATTGACATTGACATTGACATTGACTCTCGCATGCAAGTTGACATAGGGATTGACATTGACATTGACATTGACATTGACAGTGACATTGACATTGACATTGACATTGACATTGACATTGACATTGACATTGACATTGACATTGACATTGACATTGACATTGACATTGACATTGACATTGACATTGACATTGACATTGACATTGACATTGACATTGACATTGACATTGACATTGACATTGACATTGACATTGACATTGACATTGACATTGACATTGACATTGACATTGACATTGACATTGACATTGACATTGACATTGACATTGACATTGACATTGACATTGACATTGACATTGACATTGACATTGACATTGACATTGACATTGACCTTGACATTGACATTGACATTGACATTGACATTGACATTGACATTGACATTGACATTGACATTGACATTGACATTGACATTGACATTGACATTGACATTGACATTGACATTGACATTGACATTGACATTGACATTGACATTGACATTGACATTGACATTGACATTGACATTGACATTGACATTGACATTGACATTGACATTGACATTGACATTGACATTGACATTGACATTGACATTGACATTGACATTGACATTGACATTGACATTGACATTGACATTGACATTGACATTGACATTGACATTGACATTGACATTGACATTGACATTGACATTGACATTGACATTGACATTGACATTGACATTGACATTGACATTGACATTGACATTGACATTGACATTGACATTGACATTGACATTGACATTGACATTGACATTGACATTGACATTGACATTGACATTGACATTGACATTGACATTGACATTGACATTGACATTGACATTGACATTGACATTGACATTGACATTGACATTGACATTGACATTGACATTGACATTGACATTGACATTGACATTGACATTGACATTGACATTGACATTGACATTGACATTGACATTGACATTGACATTGACATTGACATTGACATTGACATTGACATTGACATTGACATTGACATTGACATTGACATTGACATTGACATTGACATTGACATTGACATTGACATTGACATTGACATTGACATTGACATTGACATTGACATTGACATTGACATTGACATTGACATTGACATTGACATTGACATTGACATTGACATTGACATTGACATTGACATTGACATTGACATTGACATTGACATTGACATTGACATTGACATTGACATTGACATTGACATTGACATTGACATTGACATTGACATTGACATTGACATTGACATTGACATTGACATTGACATTGACATTGACATTTTCATTGACATTGACATTCACATCGACATTGACATTGACATTGACATTGATATTGACATTGACATTGACATTGACATTGACATTGACATTGACATTGACATTGACATTGACATTGACATTGACATTGACATCGACATTCACATCGACATTCACATCGACATTCACATCGACATTCACATCGAAATTGACATTGACATTGACATTCACATTGACATTGACATTGACATTGACATTGACATTGACATTGACATTGACATTGACATTGACATTGACATTGACATTGACATTGACATTGACATTGACATTGACATTGACATTGACATTGACATTGACATTGACATTGACATTGACATTGACATTGACATTGACATTGACATTGACATTGACATTGACATTGACATTGACATTGACATTGACATTGACATTGACATTGACATTGACATTGACATTGACATTGACATTGACATTGACATTGACATTGACATTGACATTGACATTGACATTGACATTGACATTGACATTGACATTGACATTGACATTGACATTGACATTGACATTGACATTGACATTGACATTGACATTGACATTGACATTGACATTGACATTGACATTGACATTGACATTGACATTGACATTGACATTGACATTGACATTGACATTGACATTGACATTGACATTGACATTGACATTGACATTGACATTGACATTGACATTGACATTGACATTGACATTGACATTGACATTGACATTGACATTGACATTGACATTGACATTGACATTGACATTGACATTGACATTGACATTGACATTGACATTGACATTGACATTGACATTGACATTGACATTGACATTGACATTGACATTGACATTGACATTGACATTGACATTGACATTGACATTGACATTGACATTGACATTGACATTGACATTGACATTGACATTGACATTGACATTGACATTGACATTGACATTGACATTGACATTGACATTGACATTGACATTGACATTGACATTGGCATTGACATTGACATTGACATTGACATTGACATTGACATTGACATTGACATTGACATTGACATTGACATTGACATTGACAATGACATTGACATTGACATTGACATTGACATTGACATTGACATTGACATTGACATTGACATTGACATTGACATTGACATTGACATTGACATTGACATTGACATTGACATTGACATTGACATTGACATTGACATTGACATTGACATTGACATTGACATTGACATTCAGATTGACATTGACATTGACATTGACATTGACATTGACATTGACATTCAGATTGACATTGACATTGACATTCAGATTGACATTGACATTGACATTGACATTGACATTGACATTGACATTGACATTCAGATTGACATTGACATTGACATTGACATTGACATTCAGATTGACATTCAGATTGACATTGACATTGACATTGACATTGACATTGACATTGACATTGACATTGACATTGACATTGACATTGACATTGACATTGACATTGACATTGACATTGACATTGACATTGACATTGACATTGACATTGACATTGACATTTTCATTGACATTGACATTGACATTCACATCGACATTGACATTGACATTGACATTGACATTAACATTGACATTGACATTGACATTGACATTGACATTGACATTGACAATCGCATTGACATTGACATTGACATTGAAATTGACATTGACATTGACATTGACATTGACATTGACATTGACATTCACATTGACATTGACATTGACATTGACATTGACATTGACATTGACATTGACATTGACATTGACATTGACATTGACATTGACATTGACATTGACATTGACATTGACATTGACATTGACATTGACATTGACATTGACATTGACATTGACATTGACATTGACATTGACATTGACATTGACATTGACATTGACATTGACATTGACATTGACATTGACATTGACATTGACATTGACATTGACATTGACATTGACATTGACATTGACATTGACATTGACATTGACATTGACATTGACATTGACATTGACATTGACATTGACATTGACATTGACATTGACATTGACATTGACATTGACATTGACATTGACATTGACATTGACATTGACATTGACATTGACATTGACATTGACATTGACATTGACATTGACATTGACATTGACATTGACATTGACATTGACATTGACATTGACATTGACATTGACATTGACATTGACATTGACATTGACATTGACATTGACATTGACATTGACATTGACATTGACATTGACATTGACATTGACATTGACATTGACATTGACATTGACATTGACATTGACATTGACATTGACATTGACATTGACATTGACATTGACATTGACATTGACATTGACATTGACATTGACATTGACATTGACATTGACATTGACATTGACATTGACATTGACATTGACATTGACATTGACATTGACATTGACATTGACATTGACATTGACATTGACATTGACATTGACATTGACATTGACATTGACATTGACATTGACATTGACATTGACATTGACATTGACATTGACATTGACATTGACATTGACATTGACATTGACATTGACATTGACATTGACATTGACATTGACATTGACATTGACATTGACATTGACATTGACATTGACATTGACATTGACATTGACATTGACATTGACATTGACATTGACATTGACATTGACATTGACATTGACATTGACATTGACATTGACATTGACATTGACATTGACATTGACATTGACATTGACATTGACATTGACATTGACATTGACATTGACATTGACATTGACATTGACATTGACATTGACATTGACATTGACATTGACATTGACATTGACATTGACATTGACATTGACATTGACATTGACATTGACATTGACATTGACATTGACATTGACATTGACATTGACATTGACATTGACATTGACATTGACATTGACATTGACATTGACATTGACATTGACATTGACATTGACATTGACATTGACATTGACATTGACATTGACATTGACATTGACATTGACATTGACATTGACATTGACATTGACATTGACATTGACATTGACATTGACATTGACATTGACATTGACATTGACATTGACATTGACATTGACATTGACATTGACATTGACATTGACATTGACATTGACATTGACATTGACATTGACATTGACATTGACATTGACATTGACATTGACATTGACATTGACATTGACATTGACATTGACATTGACATTGACATTGACATTGACATTGACATTGACATTGACATTGACATTGACATTGACATTGACATTGACATTGACATTGACATTGACATTGACATTGACATTGACATTGACATTGACATTGACATTGACATTGACATTGACATTGACATTGACATTGACATTGACATTGACATTGACATTGACATTGACATTGACATTGACATTGACATTGACATTGACATTGACATTGACATTGACAATCGCATTCACATTGATATTGACATTGACATTGCCCTTGACACTGACACTGACACTGACAATGACACTTTCACTAATACTGACACTGACGGTGACAATGACACTTTCACTAACACTGTCACTGACAATGACACTGACACTGACACTGACACTGACATTCACATTCACATTGATATTGACATTGACATTGACATTGACATTGACATTGACTCTCGCATGCAAGTTGACATAGGGATTGACATTGACATTGACATTGACATTGACAGTGACATTGACATTGACATTGACATTGACATTGACATTGACATTGACATTGACATTGACATTGACATTGACATTGACATTGACATTGACATTGACATTGACATTGACATTGACATTGACATTGACATTGACATTGACATTGACATTGACATTGACATTGACATTGACATTGACATTGACATTGACATTGACATTGACATTGACATTGACATTGACATTGACATTGACATTGACATTGACATTGACATTGACATTGACATTGACATTGACATTGACATTGACATTGACATTGACATTGACATTGACATTGACATTGACATTGACATTGACCTTGACATTGACATTGACATTGACATTGACATTGACATTGACATTGACATTGACATTGACATTGACATTGACATTGACATTGACATTGACATTGACATTGACATTGACATTGACATTGACATTGACATTGACATTGACATTGACATTGACATTGACATTGACATTGACATTGACATTGACATTGACATTGACATTGACATTGACATTGACATTGACATTGACATTGACATTGACATTGACATTGACATTGACATTGACATTGACATTGACATTGACATTGACATTGACATTGACATTGACATTGACATTGACATTGACATTGACATTGACATTGACATTGACATTGACATTGACATTGACATTGACATTGACATTGACATTGACATTGACATTGACATTGACATTGACATTGACATTGACATTGACATTGACATTGACATTGACATTGACATTGACATTGACATTGACATTGACATTGACATTGACATTGACATTGACATTGACATTGACATTGACATTGACATTGACATTGACATTGACATTGACATTGACATTGACATTGACATTGACATTGACATTGACATTGACATTGACATTGACATTGACATTGACATTGACATTGACATTGACATTGACATTGACATTGACATTGACATTGACATTGACATTGACATTGACATTGACATTGACATTGACATTGACATTGACATTGACATTGACATTGACATTGACATTGACATTGACATTGACATTGACATTGACATTGACATTGACATTGACATTGACATTGACATTGACATTGACATTGACATTGACATTGACATTCACATCGACATTGACATTGACATTGACATTGACATTGACATTGACATTGACATTGACATTGACATTGACATTGACATTGACATTGACAATCGCATTGACATTGACATTGACATTGAAATTGACATTGACATTGACATTGACATTGACATTGACATTGACATTGACATTGACATTGACATTGACATTGACATTGACATTGACATTGGCATTGACATTGGCATTGACATTGACATTGACATTGACATTGACATTGACATTGACATTGACATTGACATTGACATTGACATTGACATTGACATTGACATTGACATTGACATTGACATTGACATTGACATTGACATTGACATTGACATTGACATTGACATTGACATTGACATCGACATTCACATCGACATTGACATTGACATTGACATTGACATCGACATTCACATCGACATTCACATCGACATTCACATCGACATTCACATCGAAATTGACATTGACATTGACATTCACATTGACATTCACATCGACATTCACATCGACATTCACATCGAAATTGACATTGACATTGACATTGACATTGACATTGACATTGACATTGACATTGACATTGACATTGACATTGACATTGACATTGACATTGACATTGACATTCACATGGACATTCACATCGACATTGACATTGACATTGACATTGACATTGACATTGACATTTTCATTGACATTGACATTGACATTCACATCGACATTGACATTGACATTGACATTGACATTAACATTGACATTGACATTGACATTGACATTGACATTGACATTGACAATCGCATTGACATTGACATTGACATTGAAATTGACATTGACATTGACATTGGCATTGACATTGACATTGACATTCACATTGACATTGACATTGACATTGACATTGACATTGACATTGGCATTGGCATTGACATTGACATTGACATTGACATTGACATTGACATTGACATTGACATTGACATTGACATTGACATTGACATTGACATTGACATTGACATTGACATTGACATTGACATTGACATTGACATTGACATTGACATTGACATTGACATTGACATTGACATTGACATTGACATTGACATTGACATTGACATTGACATTGACATTGACATTGACATTGACATTGACATTGACATTGACATTGACATTGACATTGACATTGACATTGACATTGACATTGACATTGACATTGACATTGACATTGACATTGACATTGACATTGACATTGACATTGACATTGACATGGACATGGACATCGACATCGACATCGACATCGACATGGACATCGACATCGACATCGACATCGACATCGACATCGACATCGACATCGACATCGACATCGACATCGACATCGACATCGACATCGACATCGACATCGACATCGACATCGACATCGACATCGACATCGACATCGACATCGACATCGACATCGACATCGACATCGACATCGACATCGACATCGACATCGACATCGACATCGACATCGACATCGACATCGACATCGACATCGACATCGACATCGACATCGACATCGACATCGACATCGACATCGACATCGACATCGACATCGACATCGACATCGACATCGACATCGACATCGACATCGACATCGACATCGACATCGACATCGACATCGACATCGACATCGACATCGACATCGACATCGACATCGACATCGACATCGACATCGACATCGACATCGACATCGACATCGACATCGACATCGACATCGACATCGACATCGACATCGACATCGACATCGACATCGACATCGACATCGACATCGACATCGACATCGACATCGACATCGACATCGACATCGACATCGACATCGACATCGACATCGACATCGACATCGACATCGACATCGACATCGACATCGACATCGACATCGACATCGACATCGACATCGACATCGACATCGACATCGACATCGACATCGACATCGACATCGACATCGACATCGACATCGACATCGACATCGACATCGACATCGACATCGACATCGACATCGACATCGACATCGACATCGACATCGACATCGACATCGACATCGACATCGACATCGACATCGACATCGACATCGACATCGACATCGACATCGACATCGACATCGACATCGACATCGACATCGACATCGACATCGACATCGACATCGACATCGACATCGACATCGACATCGACATCGACATCGACATCGACATCGACATCGACATCGACATCGACATCGACATCGACATCGACATCGACATCGACATCGACATCGACATCGACATCGACATCGACATCGACATCGACATCGACATCGACATCGACATCGACATCGACATCGACATCGACATCGACATCGACATCGACATCGACATCGACATCGACATCGACATCGACATCGACATCGACATCGACATCGACATCGACATCGACATCGACATCGACATCGACATCGACATCGACATCGACATCGACATCGACATCGACATCGACATCGACATCGACATCGACATCGACATCGACATCGACATCGACATCGACATCGACATTGACATTGACATTGACATTGACATTTTCATTGACATTGACATTCACATCGACATTGACATTGACATTGACATTGACATTGACATTGACATTGACATTGACATTGACATTGACATTGACATTGACATTGACATTGACATTGACATCGACATTCACATCGACATTCACATCGACATTCACATCGACATTCACATCGAAATTGACATTGACATTGACATTCACATTGACATTGACATTGACATTGACATTGACATTGACATTGACATTGACATTGACATTGACATTGACATTGACATTGACATTGACATTGACATTGACATTGACATTGACATTGACATTGACATTGACATTGACATTGACATTGACATTGACATTGACATTGACATTGACATTGACATTGACATTGACATTGACATTGACATTGACATTGACATTGACATTGACATTGACATTGACATTGACATTGACATTGACATTGACATTGACATTGACATTGACATTGACATTGACATTGACATTGACATTGACATTGACATTGACATTGACATTGACATTGACATTGACATTGACATTGACATTGACATTGACATTGACATTGACATTGACATTGACATTGACATTGACATTGACATTGACATTGACATTGACATTGACATTGACATTGACATTGACATTGACATTGACATTGACATTGACATTGACATTGACATTGACATTGACATTGACATTGACATTGACATTGACATTGACATTGACATTGACATTGACATTGACATTGACATTGACATTGACATTGACATTGACATTGACATTGACATTGACATTGACATTGACATTGACATTGACATTGACATTGACATTGACATTGACATTGACATTGACATTGACATTGACATTGACATTGACATTGACATTGACATTGACATTGACATTGACATTGACATTGACATTGACATTGACATTGACATTGACATTGACATTGACATTGACATTGACATTGACATTGACATTGACATTGACATTGACATTGACATTGACATTGACATTGACATTGACATTGACATTGACATTGACATTGACATTGACATTGACATTGACATTGACATTGACATTGACATTGACATTGACATTGACATTGACATTGACATTGACATGCACATAGACATTGACATTGACATTGACATTGACATTGACATTGACATTGGCATTGACATTGACATTGACATTGACATTGACATTGACATTGACATTGACATTGACATTGACATTGACAATGACATTGACATTGACATTGACATTGACATTGACATTGACATTGACATTGACATTGACATTGACATTGACATTGACATTGACATTGACATTGACATTGACATTGACATTGACATTGACATTGACATTCAGATTGACATTGACATTGACATTGACATTGACATTGACATTGACATTCAGATTGACATTGACATTGACATTCAGATTGACATTGACATTGACATTGACATTGACATTCAGATTGACATTGACATTGACATTGACATTGACATTCAGATTGACATTCAGATTGACATTGACATTGACATTGACATTGACATTGACATTGACATTGACATTGACATTGACATTGACATTGACATTGACATTGACATTGACATTGACATTGACATTTTCATTGACATTGACATTGACATTCACATCGACATTGACATTGACATTGACATTGACATTAACATTGACATTGACATTGACATTGACATTGACATTGACATTGACAATCGCATTGACATTGACATTGACATTGAAATTGACATTGACATTGACATTGACATTGACATTGACATTGACATTCACATTGACATTGACATTGACATTGACATTGACATTGACATTGGCATTGACATTGACATTGACATTGACATTGACATTGACATTGACATTGACATTGACATTGACATTGACATTGACATTGACATTGACATTGACATTGACATTGACATTGACATTGACATTGACATTGACATTGACATTGACATTGACATTGACATTGACATTGACATTGACATTGACATTGACATTGACATTGACATTGACATTGACATTGACATTGACATTGACATTGACATTGACATTGACATTGACATTGACATTGACATTGACATTGACATTGACATTGACATTGACATTGACATTGACATTGACATTGACATTGACATTGACATTGACATTGACATTGACATTGACATTGACATTGACATTGACATTGACATTGACATTGACATTGACATTGACATTGACATTGACATTGACATTGACATTGACATTGACATTGACATTGACATTGACATTGACATTGACATTGACATTGACATTGACATTGACATTGACATTGACATTGACATTGACATTGACATTGACATTGACATTGACATTGACATTGACATTGACATTTTCATTGACATTGACATTCACATCGACATTGACATTGACATTGACATTGACATTAACATTGACATTGACATTGACATTGACATTGACATTGACATTGACATTGACATTGACATTGACATTGACATTGACAATCGCATTGACATTGACATTGACATTGAAATTGACATTGACATTGACATTGACATTGACATTGACATTGACATTGACATTGACATTGACATTGACATTGACATTGACATTGACATTGACATTGGCATTGACATTGGCATTGACATTGACATTGACATTGACATTGACATTGACATTGACATTGACATTGACATTGACATTGACATTGACATTGACATTGACATTGACATTGACATTGACATTGACATTGACATTGACATTGACATTGACATTGACATTGACATTGACATCGACATTCACATCGACATTGACATTGACATTGACATTGACATCGACATTCACATCGACATTCACATCGACATTCACATCGAAATTGACATTGACATTGACATTCACATTGACATTCACATCGACATTCACATCGACATTCACATCGAAATTGACATTGACATTGACATTGACATTGACATTGACATTGACATTGACATTGACATTGACATTGACATTGACATTGACATTGACATTGACATTGACATTCACATGGACATTCACATCGACATTGACATTGACATTGACATTGACATTGACATTGACATTTTCATTGACATTGACATTGACATTCACATCGACATTGACATTGACATTGACATTGACATTAACATTGACATTGACATTGACATTGACATTGACATTGACATTGACAATCGCATTGACATTGACATTGACATTGAAATTGACATTGACATTGACATTGGCATTGACATTGACATTGACATTGACATTGACATTGACATTGACATTGACATTGGCATTGGCATTGACATTGACATTGACATTGACATTGACATTGACATTGACATTGACATTGACATTGACATTGACATTGACATTGACATTGACATTGACATTGACATTGACATTGACATTGACATTGACATTGACATTGACATTGACATTGACATTGACATTGACATTGACATTGACATTGACATTGACATTGACATTGACATTGACATTGACATTGACATTGACATTGACATTGACATTGACATTGACATTGACATTGACATTGACATTGACATTGACATTGACATTGACATTGACATTGACATTGACATTGACATTGACATTGACATCGACATCGACATCGACATCGACATCGACATCGACATCGACATCGACATCGACATCGACATCGACATCGACATCGACATCGACATCGACATCGACATCGACATCGACATCGACATCGACATCGACATCGACATCGACATCGACATCGACATCGACATCGACATCGACATCGACATCGACATCGACATCGACATCGACATCGACATCGACATCGACATCGACATCGACATCGACATCGACATCGACATCGACATCGACATCGACATCGACATCGACATCGACATCGACATCGACATCGACATCGACATCGACATCGACATCGACATCGACATCGACATCGACATCGACATCGACATCGACATCGACATCGACATCGACATCGACATCGACATCGACATCGACATCGACATCGACATCGACATCGACATCGACATCGACATCGACATCGACATCGACATCGACATCGACATCGACATCGACATCGACATCGACATCGACATCGACATCGACATCGACATCGACATCGACATCGACATCGACATCGACATCGACATCGACATCGACATCGACATCGACATCGACATCGACATCGACATCGACATCGACATCGACATCGACATCGACATCGACATCGACATCGACATCGACATCGACATCGACATCGACATCGACATCGACATCGACATTGACATTGACATTGACATTGACATCGACATTCACATCGACATTCACATCGACATTCACATCGACATTCACATCGAAATTGACATTGACATTGACATTCACATTGACATTGACATTGACATTGACATTGACATTGACATTGACATTGACATTGACATTGACATTGACATTGACATTGACATTGACATTGACATTGACATTGACATTGACATTGACATTGACATTGACATTGACATTGACATTGACATTGACATTGACATTGACATTGACATTGACATTGACATTGACATTGACATTGACATTGACATTGACATTGACATTGACATTGACATTGACATTGACATTGACATTGACATTGACATTGACATTGACATTGACATTGACATTGACATTGACATTGACATTGACATTGACATTGACATTGACATTGACATTGACATTGACATTGACATTGACATTGACATTGACATTGACATTGACATTGACATTGACATTGACATTGACATTGACATTGACATTGACATTGACATTGACATTGACATTGACATTGACATTGACATTGACATTGACATTGACATTGACATTGACATTGACATTGACATTGACATTGACATTGACATTGACATTGACATTGACATTGACATTGACATTGACATTGACATTGACATTGACATTGACATTGACATTGACATTGACATTGACATTGACATTGACATTGACATTGACATTGACATTGACATTGACATTGACATTGACATTGACATTGACATTGACATTGACATTGACATTGACATTGACATTGACATTGACATTGACATTGACATTGACATTGACATTGACATTGACATTGACATTGACATTGACATTGACATTGACATTGACATTGACATTGACATTGACATTGACATTGACATTGACATTGACATTGACATTGACATTGACATTGACATTGACATTGACATTGACATTGACATTGACATTGACATTGACATTGACATTGACATTGACATTGACATTGACATTGACATTGACATTGACATTGACAATCGCATTCACATTGATATTGACATTGACATTGCCCTTGACACTGACACTGACACTGACAATGACACTTTCACTAATACTGACACTGACGGTGACAATGACACTTTCACTAACACTGTCACTGACAATGACACTGACACTGACACTGACACTGACATTCACATTCACATTGATATTGACATTGACATTGACATTGACATTGACATTGACTCTCGCATGCAAGTTGACATAGGGATTGACATTGACATTGACATTGACATTGACAGTGACATTGACATTGACATTGACATTGACATTGACATTGACATTGACATTGACATTGACATTGACATTGACATTGACATTGACATTGACATTGACATTGACATTGACATTGACATTGACATTGACATTGACATTGACATTGACATTGACATTGACATTGACATTGACATTGACATTGACATTGACATTGACATTGACATTGACATTGACATTGACATTGACATTGACATTGACATTGACATTGACATTGACATTGACATTGACATTGACATTGACATTGACATTGACATTGACATTGACATTGACATTGACATTGACATTGACATTGACATTGACATTGACATTGACATTGACATTGACATTGACATTGACATTGACATTGACATTGACATTGACATTGACATTGACATTGACATTGACATTGACATTGACATTGACATTGACATTGACATTGACCTTGACATTGACATTGACATTGACATTGACATTGACATTGACATTGACATTGACATTGACATTGACATTGACATTGACATTGACATTGACATTGACATTGACATTGACATTGACATTGACATTGACATTGACATTGACATTGACATTGACATTGACATTGACATTGACATTGACATTGACATTGACATTGACATTGACATTGACATTGACATTGACATTGACATTGACATTGACATTGACATTGACATTGACATTGACATTGACATTGACATTGACATTGACATTGACATTGACATTGACATTGACATTGACATTGACATTGACATGCACATAGACATTGACATTGACATTGACATTGACATTGACATTGACATTGGCATTGACATTGACATTGACATTGACATTGACATTGACATTGACATTGACATTGACATTGACATTGACAATGACATTGACATTGACATTGACATTGACATTGACATTGACATTGACATTGACATTGACATTGACATTGACATTGACATTGACATTGACATTGACATTGACATTGACATTGACATTGACATTGACATTGACATTGACATTGACATTCAGATTGACATTGACATTGACATTGACATTGACATTGACATTGACATTCAGATTGACATTGACATTGACATTCAGATTGACATTGACATTGACATTGACATTGACATTGACATTGACATTGACATTCAGATTGACATTGACATTGACATTGACATTGACATTCAGATTGACATTCAGATTGACATTGACATTGACATTGACATTGACATTGACATTGACATTGACATTGACATTGACATTGACATTGACATTGACATTGACATTGACATTGACATTGACATTGACATTGACATTTTCATTGACATTGACATTGACATTCACATCGACATTGACATTGACATTGACATTGACATTAACATTGACATTGACATTGACATTGACATTGACATTGACATTGACAATCGCATTGACATTGACATTGACATTGAAATTGACATTGACATTGACATTGACATTGACATTGACATTGACATTCACATTGACATTGACATTGACATTGACATTGACATTGGCATTGACATTGACATTGACATTGACATTGACATTGACATTGACATTGACATTGACATTGACATTGACATTGACATTGACATTGACATTGACATTGACATTGACATTGACATTGACATTGACATTGACATTGACATTGACATTGACATTGACATTGACATTGACATTGACATTGACATTGACATTGACATTGACATTGACATTGACATTGACATTGACATTGACATTGACATTGACATTGACATTGACATTGACATTGACATTGACATTGACATTGACATTGACATTGACATTGACATTGACATTGACATTGACATTGACATTGACATTGACATTGACATTGACATTGACATTGACATTGACATTGACATTGACATTGACATTGACATTGACATTGACATTGACATTGACATTGACATTGACATTGACATTGACATTGACATTGACATTGACATTGACATTGACATTGACATTGACATTGACATTGACATTGACATTGACATTGACATTGACATTGACATTGACATTGACATTGACATTTTCATTGACATTGACATTCACATCGACATTGACATTGACATTGACATTGACATTAACATTGACATTGACATTGACATTGACATTGACATTGACATTGACATTGACATTGACATTGACATTGACATTGACAATCGCATTGACATTGACATTGACATTGAAATTGACATTGACATTGACATTGACATTGACATTGACATTGACATTGACATTGACATTGACATTGACATTGACATTGACATTGACATTGACATTGGCATTGACATTGGCATTGACATTGACATTGACATTGACATTGACATTGACATTGACATTGACATTGACATTGACATTGACATTGACATTGACATTGACATTGACATTGACATTGACATTGACATTGACATTGACATTGACATTGACATTGACATTGACATTGACATCGACATTCACATCGACATTGACATTGACATTGACATTGACATCGACATTCACATCGACATTCACATCGACATTCACATCGAAATTGACATTGACATTGACATTCACATTGACATTCACATCGACATTCACATCGACATTCACATCGAAATTGACATTGACATTGACATTGACATTGACATTGACATTGACATTGACATTGACATTGACATTGACATTGACATTGACATTGACATTGACATTGACATTCACATGGACATTCACATCGACATTGACATTGACATTGACATTGACATTGACATTGACATTTTCATTGACATTGACATTGACATTCACATCGACATTGACATTGACATTGACATTGACATTAACATTGACATTGACATTGACATTGACATTGACATTGACATTGACAATCGCATTGACATTGACATTGACATTGAAATTGACATTGACATTGACATTGGCATTGACATTGACATTGACATTGACATTGACATTGACATTGACATTGACATTGGCATTGGCATTGACATTGACATTGACATTGACATTGACATTGACATTGACATTGACATTGACATTGACATTGACATTGACATTGACATTGACATTGACATTGACATTGACATTGACATTGACATTGACATTGACATTGACATTGACATTGACATTGACATTGACATTGACATTGACATTGACATTGACATTGACATTGACATTGACATTGACATTGACATTGACATTGACATTGACATTGACATTGACATTGACATTGACATTGACATTGACATTGACATTGACATTGACATTGACATTGACATCGACATCGACATCGACATCGACATCGACATCGACATCGACATCGACATCGACATCGACATCGACATCGACATCGACATCGACATCGACATCGACATCGACATCGACATCGACATCGACATCGACATCGACATCGACATCGACATCGACATCGACATCGACATCGACATCGACATCGACATCGACATCGACATCGACATCGACATCGACATCGACATCGACATCGACATCGACATCGACATCGACATCGACATCGACATCGACATCGACATCGACATCGACATCGACATCGACATCGACATCGACATCGACATCGACATCGACATCGACATCGACATCGACATCGACATCGACATCGACATCGACATCGACATCGACATCGACATCGACATCGACATCGACATCGACATCGACATCGACATCGACATCGACATCGACATCGACATCGACATCGACATCGACATCGACATCGACATCGACATCGACATCGACATCGACATCGACATCGACATCGACATCGACATCGACATCGACATCGACATCGACATCGACATCGACATCGACATCGACATCGACATCGACATCGACATCGACATTGACATTGACATTGACATTGACATTGACAATCGCATTCACATTGATATTGACATTGACATTGCCCTTGACACTGACACTGACACTGACAATGACACTTTCACTAATACTGACACTGACGGTGACAATGACACTTTCACTAACACTGTCACTGACAATGACACTGACACTGACACTGACACTGACATTCACATTCACATTGATATTGACATTGACATTGACATTGACATTGACATTGACTCTCGCATGCAAGTTGACATAGGGATTGACATTGACATTGACATTGACATTGACAGTGACATTGACATTGACATTGACATTGACATTGACATTGACATTGACAGTGACATTGACATTGACATTGACATTGACATTGACATTGACATTGACATTGACATTGACATTGACATTGACATTGACATTGACATTGACATTGACATTGACATTGACATTGACATTGACATTGACATTGACATTGACATTGACATTGACATTGACATTGACATTGACATTGACATTGACATTGACATTGACATTGACATTGACATTGACATTGACATTGACATTGACATTGACATTGACATTGACATTGACATTGACATTGACATTGACATTGACATTGACATTGACATTGACATTGACATTGACATTGACATTGACCTTGACCTTGACATTGACATTGACATTGACATTGACATTGACATTGACATTGACATTGACATTGACATTGACATTGACATTGACATTGACATTGACATTGACATTGACATTGACATTGACATTGACATTGACATTGACATTGACATTGACATTGACATTGACATTGACATTGACATTGACATTGACATTGACATTGACATTGACATTGACATTGACATTGACATTGACATTGACATTGACATTGACATTGACATTGACATTGACATTGACATTGACATTGACATTGACATTGACATTGACATTGACATTGACATTGACATTGACATTGACATTGACATTGACATTGACATTGACATTGACATTGACATTGACATTGACATTGACATTGACATTGACATTGACATTGACATTGACATTGACATTGACATTGACATTGACATTGACATTGACATTGACATTGACATTGACATTGACATTGACATTGACATTGACATTGACATTGACATTGACATTGACATTGACATTGACATTGACATTGACATTGACATTGACATTGACATTGACATTGACATTGACATTGACATTGACATTGACATTGACATTGACCTTGACCTTGACATTGACATTGACATTGACATTGACATTGACATTGACATTGACATTGACATTGACATTGACATTGACATTGACATTGACATTGACATTGACATTGACATTGACATTGACATTGACATTGACATTGACATTGACATTGACATTGACATTGACATTGACATTGACATTGACATTGACATTGACATTGACATTGACATTGACATTGACATTGACATTGACATTGACATTGACATTGACATTGACATTGACATTGACATTGACATTGACATTGACATTGACATTGACATTGACATTGACATTGACATTGACATTGACATTGACATTGACATTGACATTGACATTGACATTGACATTGACATTGACATTGACATTGACATTGACATTGACATTGACATTGACATTGACATTGACATTGACATTGACATTGACATTGACATTGACATTGACATTGACATTGACATTGACATTGACATTGACATTGACATTGACATTGACATTGACATTGACATTGACATTGACATTGACATTGACATTGACATTGACATTGACATTGACATTGACATTGACATTGACATTGACATTGACATTGACATTGACATTGACATTGACATTGACATTGACATTGACATTGACATTGACATTGACATTGACATTGACATTGACATTGACATTGACATTGACATTGACATTGACATTGACATTGACATTGACATTGACATTGACATTGACATTGACATTGACATTGACATTGACATTGACATTGACATTGACATTGACATTGACATTGACATTGACATTGACATTGACATTGACATTGACATTGACATTGACATTGACATTGACATTGACATTGACATTGACATTGACATTGACATTGACATTGACATTGACATTGACATTGACATTGACATTGACATTGACATTGACATTGACATTGACATTGACATTGACATTGACATTGACATTGACATTGACATTGACATTGACATTGACATTGACATTGACATTGACATTGACATTGACAATCGCATTCACATTGATATTGACATTGACATTGCCATTGCCCTTGACACTCTCACTGACACTGACAATGACACTTTCACTAATACTGACACTGACGGTGACAATGACACTTTCACTAACACTGTCACTGACAATGACACTGACACTGACACTGACACTGACATTCACATTCACATTGATATTGACATTGACATTGACATTGACATTGACATTGACTCTCGCATGCAAGTTGACATAGGGATTGACATTGACATTGACATTGACATTGACAGTGACATTGACATTGACATTGACATTGACATTGACATTGACATTGAAATTGACATTGACATTGACATTGACATTGACATTGACATTGACATTGACATTGACATTGACATTGACATTGACATTGACATTGACATTGACATTGACATTGACATTGACATTGACATTGACATTGACATTGACATTGACATTGACATTGACATTGACATTGACATTGACATTGACATTGACATTGACATTGACATTGACATTGACATTGACATTGACATTGACATTGACATTGACATTGACATTGACATTGACATTGACATTGACATTGACATTGACATTGACATTGACATTGACATTGACATTGACATTGACATTGACATTGACATTGACATTGACATTGACATTGACATTGACATTGACATTGACCTTGACCTTGACATTGACATTGACATTGACATTGACATTGACATTGACATTGACATTGACATTGACATTGACATTGACATTGACATTGACATTGACATTGACATTGACATTGACATTGACATTGACATTGACATTGACATTGACATTGACATTGACATTGACATTGACATTGACATTGACATTGACATTGACATTGACATTGACATTGACATTGACATTGACATTGACATTGACATTGACATTGACATTGACATTGACATTGACATTGACATTGACATTGACATTGACATTGACATTGACATTGACATTGACATTGACATTGACATTGACATTGACATTGACATTGACATTGACATTGACATTGACATTGACATTGACATTGACATTGACATTGACATTGACATTGACATTGACATTGACATTGACATTGACATTGACATTGACATTGACATTGACATTGACATTGACATTGACATTGACATTGACATTGACATTGACATTGACATTGACATTGACATTGACATTGACATTGACATTGACATTGACATTGACATTGACATTGACATTGACATTGACATTGACATTGACATTGACATTGACAATCGCATTCACATTGATATTGACATTGACATTGCCCTTGACACTCTCACTGACACTGACAATGACACTTTCACTAATACTGACACTGACGGTGACAATGACACTTTCACTAACACTGTCACTGACAATGACACTGACACTGACACTGACACTGACATTCACATTCACATTGATATTGACATTGACATTGACATTGACATTGACATTGACTCTCGCATGCAAGTTGACATAGGGATTGACATTGACATTGACATTGACATTGACAGTGACATTGACATTGACATTGACATTGACATTGACATTGACATTGAAATTGACATTGACATTGACATTGACATTGACATTGACATTGACATTGACATTGACATTGACATTGACATTGACATTGACATTGACATTGACATTGACATTGACATTGACATTGACATTGACATTGACATTGACATTGACATTGACATTGACATTGACATTGACATTGACATTGACATTGACATTGACATTGACATTGACATTGACATTGACATTGACATTGACATTGACATTGACATTGACATTGACATTGACATTGACATTGACATTGACATTGACATTGACATTGACATTGACATTGACATTGACATTGACATTGACATTGACATTGACATTGACATTGACATTGACATTGACCTTGACATTGACATTGACATTGACATTGACATTGACATTGACATTGACATTGACATTGACATTGACATTGACATTGACATTGACATTGACATTGACATTGACATTGACATTGACATTGACATTGACATTGACATTGACATTGACATTGACATTGACATTGACATTGACATTGACATTGACATTGACATTGACATTGACATTGACATTGACATTGACATTGACGTTGACGTTGACGTTGACGTTGACGTTGACGTTGACGTTGACGTTGACGTTGACGTTGACGTTGACGTTGACGTTGACGTTGACGTTGACGTTGACGTTGACGTTGACGTTGACGTTGACGTTGACGTTGACGTTGACGTTGACGTTGACGTTGACGTTGACGTTGACGTTGACGTTGACGTTGACGTTGACGTTGACGTTGACGTTGACGTTGACATTGACATTGACATTGACATTGACATTGACATTGACATTGACATTGACATTGACATTGACATTGACATTGACATTGACATTGACATTGACATTGACATTGACATTGACATTGACATTGACATTGACATTGACATTGACATTGACATTGACATTGACATTGACATTGACATTGACATTGACATTGACATTGACATTGACATTGACATTGACATTGACATTGACATTGACATTGACATTGACATTGACATTGACATTGACATTGACATTGACATTGACATTGACATTGACATTGACATTGACATTGACATTGACATTGACATTGACATTGACATTGACATTGACATTGACATTGACATTGACATTGACATTGACATTGACATTGACATTGACATTGACATTGACATTGACATTGACATTGACATTGACATTGACATTGACATTGACATTGACATTGACATTGACATTGACATTGACATTGACATTGACATTGACATTGACATTGACATTGACATTGACATTGACATTGACATTGACATTGACATTGACATTGACATTGACATTGACATTGACATTGACATTGACATTGACATTGACATTGACAATCGCATTCACATTGATATTGACATTGACATTGCCCTTGACACTCTCACTGACACTGACAATGACACTTTCACTAATACTGACACTGACGGTGACAATGACACTTTCACTAACACTGTCACTGACAATGACACTGACACTGACACTGACACTGACATTCACATTCACATTGATATTGACATTGACATTGACATTGACATTGACATTGACATTGACATTGACATTGACATTGACATTGACATTGACATTGACATTGACATTGACATTGACATTGACATTGACATTGACATTGACATTGACATTGACCTTGACATTGACATTGACATTGACATTGACATTGACATTGACATTGACATTGACATTGACATTGACATTGACATTGACATTGACATTGACATTGACATTGACATTGACATTGACATTGACATTGACATTGACATTGACATTGACATTGACATTGACATTGACATTGACATTGACATTGACATTGACATTGACATTGACATTGACATTGACATTGACATTGACATTGACATTGACATTGACATTGACATTGACATTGACATTGACATTGACATTGACATTGACATTGACATTGACATTGACATTGACATTGACATTGACATTGACATTGACATTGACATTGACATTTTCATTGACATTGACATTCACATCGACATTGACATTGACATTGACATTGACATTAACATTGACATTGACATTGACATTGACATTGACATTGACATTGACATTGACATTGACATTGACAATCGCATTGACATTGACATTGACATTGACATTGACATTGACATTGACATTGACATTGACATTGACATTGACATTGACATTGACATTGACATTGACATTGACATTGACATTGACATTGGCATTGACATTGGCATTGACATTGACATTGACATTGACATTGACATTGACATTGACATTGACATTGACATTGACATTGACATTGACATTGACATTGACATTGACATTGACATTGACATTGACATTGACATTGACATTGACATTGACATTGACATTGACATTGACATTGACATTGACATTGACATTGACATTGACATTGACATTGACATTGACATTGACATTGACATTGACATTGACATTGACATTGACATTGACATTGACATTGACATTGACATTGACATCGACATTGACATCGACATTCACATCGACATTCACATCGACATTGACATTGACATTGACATTGACATTGACATTGACATTGACATTGACATTGACATTGACATTGACATTGACATTGACATTGACATTGACATTGACATTGACATTGACATTGACATTGACATTGACATTGACATTGACATTGACATTGACATTGACATTGACATTGACATTGACATTGACATTGACATTGACATTGACATTGACATTGACATTGACATTGACATTGACATTGACATTGACATTGACATTGACATTGACATTGACATTGACATTGACATTGACATTGACATTGACATTGACATTGACATTGACATTGACATTGACATTGACATTGACATTGACATTGACATTGACATTGACATTGACATTGACATTGACATTGACATTGACATTGACATTTTCATTGACATTGACATTCACATCGACATTGACATTGACATTGACATTGACATTAACATTGACATTGACATTGACATTGACATTGACATTGACATTGACATTGACATTGACATTGACAATCGCATTGACATTGACATTGACATTGAAATTGACATTGACATTGACATTGACATTGACATTGACATTGACATTGACATTGACATTGACATTGACATTGACATTGACATTGACATTGGCATTGACATTGGCATTGACATTGACATTGACATTGACATTGACATTGACATTGACATTGACATTGACATTGACATTGACATTGACATTGACATTGACATTGACATTGACATTGACATTGACATTGACATTGACATTGACATTGACATTGACATTGACATTGACATTGACATTGACATTGACATTGACATTGACATTGACATTGACATTGATATTGACATTGACATTGACATTGACATTGACATTGACATTGACATTGACATTGACATTGACATTGACATTGACATTGACATTGACATTGACATTGACATTGACATTGACATCGACATTCACATCGACATTCACATCGACATTCACATCGACATTCACATCGAAATTGACATTGACATTGACATTCACATTGACATTCACATCGACATTGACATTGACATTGACATTGACATTGACATTGACATTGACATTGACATCGACATTCACATCGACATTCACATCGAAATTGACATTGACATTGACATTGACATTGACATTGACATTGACATTGACATTGACATTGACATTGACATTGACATTGACATTCACATGGACATTCACATCGACATTGACATTGACATTGACATTGACATTGACATTGACATTGACATTGACATTGACATTGACATTGACATTGACATTGACATTGACATTGACATTGACATTGACATTGACATTGACATTGACATTGACATTGACATTGACATTGACATTGACATTGACATTGACATTGACATTGACATTGACATTGACATTGACATTGACATTGACATTGACATTGACATTGACATTGACATTGACATTGACATTGACATTGACATTGACATTGACATTGACATTGACATTGACATTGACATTGACATTGACATTGACATTGACATTGACATTGACATTGACATTGACATTGACATTGACATTGACATTGACATTGACATTGACATTGACATTGACATTGACATTGACATTGACATTGACATTGACATTGACATTGACATTGACATTGACATTGACATTGACATTGACATTGACATTGACATTGACATTGACATTGACATTGACATTGACATTGACATTGACATTGACATTGACATTGACATTGACATTGACATTGACATTGACATTGACATTGACATTGACATTGACATTGACATTGACATTGACATTGACATTGACATTGACATTGACATTGACATTGACATTGACATTGACATTGACATTGACATTGACATTGACATTGACATTGACATTGACATTGACATTGACATTGACATTGACATTGACATTGACATTGACATTGACATTGACATTGACATTGACATTGACATTGACATTGACATTGACATTGACATTGACATTGACATTGACATTGACATTGACATTGACATTGACATTGACATTGACATTGACATTGACATTGACATTGACATTGACATTGACATTGACATTGACATTGACATTGACATTGACATTGACATTGACATTGACATTGACATTGACATTGACATTGACATTGACATTGACATTGACATTGACATTGACATTGACATTGACATTGACATTGACATTGACATTGACATTGACATTGACATTGACATTGACATTGACATTGACATTGACATTGACATTGACATTGACATTGACATTGACATTGACATTGACATTGACATTGACATTGACATTGACATTGACATTGACATTGACATTGACATTGACATTGACATTGACATTGACATTGACATTGACATTGACATTGACATTGACATTGACATTGACATTGACATTGACATTGACATTGACATTGACATTGACATTGACATTGACATTGACATTGACATTGACATTGACATTGACATTGACATTGACATTGACATTGACATTGACATTGACATTGACATTGACATTGACATTGACATTGACATTGACATTGACATTGACATTGACATTGACATTGACATTGACATTGACATTGACATTGACATTGACATTGACATTGACATTGACATTGACATTGACATTGACATTCACATCGACATTGACATTGACATTGACATTGACATTGACATTGACATTGACATTGACATTGACATTGACATTGACATTGACATTGACATTGACAATCGCATTCACATTGATATTGACATTGACATTGCCCTTGACACTGACACTGACACTGACAATGACACTTTCACTAATACTGACACTGACGGTGACAATGACACTTTCACTAACACTGTCACTGACAATGACACTGACACTGACACTGACACTGACACTGACATTCACATTCACATTGATATTGACATTGACATTGACATTGACATTGACATTGACATTGACATTGACTCTCGCATGCAAGTTGACATAGGGATTGACATTGACATTGACATTGACATTGACAGTGACATTGACATTGACATTGACATTGACATTGACATTGACATTGACATTGACATTGACATTGACATTGACATTGACATTGACATTGACATTGACATTGACATTGACATTGACATTGACATTGACATTGACATTGACATTGACATTGACATTGACATTGACATTGACATTGACATTGACATTGACATTGACATTGACATTGACATTGACATTGACATTGACATTGACATTGACATTGACATTGACATTGACATTGACATTGACATTGACATTGACATTGACATTGACATTGACATTGACATTGACATTGACATTGACATTGACATTGACATTGACATTGACATTGACATTGACATTGACATTGACATTGACATTGACATTGACATTGACATTGACATTGACATTGACATTGACATTGACATTGACATTGACATTGACATTGACATTGACATTGACATTGACATTGACATTGACATTGACATTGACATTGACATTGACATTGACATTGACATTGACATTGACATTGACATTGACATTGACATTGACATTGACATTGACATTGACATTGACATTGACATTGACATTGACATTGACATTGACATTGACATTGACATTGACATTGACATTGACATTGACATTGACATTGACATTGACATTGACATTGACATTGACATTGACATTGACATTGACATTGACATTGACATTGACATTGACATTCACATCGACATTGACATTGACATTGACATTGACATTCACATTGACATTGACATTGACATTGACATTGACATTGACATTGACATTAACATTGACATTGACATTGACATTGACATTGACATTGACATTGACATTGACATTGACATTGACATTGACATTGACATTGACATTGACATTGACATTGACATTGACATTGACATTGACATTGACATTGACATTGACATTGACATTGACATTGACATTGACATTGACATTGACATTGACATTGACATTGACATTGACATTGACATTGACATTGACATTGACATTGACATTGACATTGACATTGACATTGACATTGACATTGACATTGACATTGACATTGACATTGACATTGACATTGACATTGACATTGACATTGACATTGACATTGACATTGACATTGACATTGACATTGACATTGACATTGACATTGACATTGACATTGACATTGACATTGACATTGACATTGACATTGACATTGACATTGACATTGACATTGACATTGACATTGACATTGACATTGACATTGACATTGACATTGACATTGACATTGACATTGACATTGACATTGACATTGACATTGACATTGACATTGACATTGACATTGACATTGACATTGACATTGACATTGACATTGACATTGACATTGACAATTGACATTGACATTGACATTGACATTGACATTGACATTGACATTGACATTGACATTGACATTGACATTGACATTGACATTGACATTGACATTGACATTGACATTGACATTGACATTGACATTGACATTGACATTGACATTGACATTGACATTGACATTGACATTGACATTGACATTGACATTGACATTGACATTGACATTGACATTGACATTGACATTGACATTGACATTGACATTGACATTGACATTGACATTGACATTGACATTGACATTGACATTGACATTGACATTCACATCGACATTGACATTGACATTGACATTGACATTGACATTGACATTGACATTGACATTGACATTGACATTGACATTGACATTGACAATCGCATTCACATTGATATTGACATTGACATTGCCCTTGACACTGACACTGACACTGACAATGACACTTTCACTAATACTGACACTGACGGTGACAATGACACTTTCACTAACACTGTCACTGACAATGACACTGACACTGACACTGACACTGACACTGACATTCACATTCACATTGATATTGACATTGACATTGACATTGACATTGACATTGACATTGACATTGACTCTCGCATGCAAGTTGACATAGGGATTGACATTGACATTGACATTGACATTGACAGTGACATTGACATTGACATTGACATTGACATTGACATTGACATTGACATTGACATTGACATTGACATTGACATTGACATTGACATTGACATTGACATTGACATTGACATTGACATTGACATTGACATTGACATTGACATTGACATTGACATTGACATTGACATTGACATTGACATTGACATTGACATTGACATTGACATTGACATTGACATTCACATCGACATTGACATTGACATTGACATTGACATTGACATTGACATTGACATTGACATTGACATTGACATTGACATTGACATTGACATTGACAATCGCATTCACATTGATATTGACATTGACATTGCCCTTGACACTGACACTGACACTGACAATGACACTTTCACTAATACTGACACTGACGGTGACAATGACACTTTCACTAACACTGTCACTGACAATGACACTGACACTGACACTGACACTGACACTGACATTCACATTCACATTGATATTGACATTGACATTGACATTGACATTGACATTGACATTGACATTGACTCTCGCATGCAAGTTGACATAGGGATTGACATTGACATTGACATTGACATTGACAGTGACATTGACATTGACATTGACATTGACATTGACATTGACATTGACATTGACATTGACATTGACATTGACATTGACATTGACATTGACATTGACATTGACATTGACATTGACATTGACATTGACATTGACATTGACATTGACATTGACATTGACATTGACATTGACATTGACATTGACATTGACATTGACATTGACATTGACATTGACATTGACATTGACATTGACATTGACATTGACATTGACATTGACATTGACATTGACATTGACATTGACATTGACATTGACATTGACATTGACATTGACATTGACATTGACATTGACATTGACATTGACATTGACATTGACATTGACATTGACATTGACATTGACATTGACATTGACATTGACATTGACATTGACATTGACATTGACATTGACATTGACATTGACATTGACATTGACATTGACATTGACATTGACATTCACATCGACATTGACATTGACATTGACATTGACATTGACATTGACATTGACATTGACATTGACATTGACATTGACATTGACATTGACATTGACAATCGCATTCACATTGATATTGACATTGACATTGCCCTTGACACTGACACTGACACTGACAATGACACTTTCACTAATACTGACACTGACGGTGACAATGACACTTTCACTAACACTGTCACTGACAATGACACTGACACTGACACTGACACTGACACTGACATTCACATTCACATTGATATTGACATTGACATTGACATTGACATTGACATTGACATTGACATTGACTCTCGCATGCAAGTTGACATAGGGATTGACATTGACATTGACATTGACATTGACAGTGACATTGACATTGACATTGACATTGACATTGACATTGACATTGACATTGACATTGACATTGACATTGACATTGACATTGACATTGACATTGACATTGACATTGACATTGACATTGACATTGACATTGACATTGACATTGACATTGACATTGACATTGACATTGACATTGACATTGACATTGACATTGACATTGACATTGACATTGACATTGACATTGACATTGACATTGACATTGACATTGACATTGACATTGACATTGACATTGACATTGACATTGACATTGACATTGACATTGACATTGACATTGACATTGACATTGACATTGACATTGACATTGACATTGACATTGACATTGACATTGACATTGACATTGACATTGACATTGACATTGACATTGACATTGACATTGACATTGACATTGACATTGACATTGACATTGACATTGACATTGACATTGACATTGACATTGACATTGACATTGACATTGACATTGACATTGACATTGACATTGACATTGACATTGACATTGACATTGACATTGACATTGACATTGACATTGACATTGACATTGACATTGACATTGACATTGACATTGACATTGACATTGACATTGACATTGACATTGACATTGACATTGACATTGACATTGACATTGACATTGACATTGACATTGACATTGACATTGACATTGACATTGACATTGACATTGACATTGACATTGACATTGACATTGACATTGACATTGACATTGACATTGACATTGACATTCACATCGACATTGACATTGACATTGACATTGACATTCACATTGACATTGACATTGACATTGACATTGACATTGACATTGACATTAACATTGACATTGACATTGACATTGACATTGACATTGACATTGACATTGACATTGACATTGACATTGACATTGACATTGACATTGACATTGACATTGACATTGACATTGACATTGACATTGACATTGACATTGACATTGACATTGACATTGACATTGACATTGACATTGACATTGACATTGACATTGACATTGACATTGACATTGACATTGACATTGACATTGACATTGACATTGACATTGACATTGACATTGACATTGACATTGACATTGACATTGACATTGACATTGACATTGACATTGACATTGACATTGACATTGACATTGACATTGACATTGACATTGACATTGACATTGACATTGACATTGACATTGACATTGACATTGACATTGACATTGACATTGACATTGACATTGACATTGACATTGACATTGACATTGACATTGACATTGACATTGACATTGACATTGACATTGACATTGACATTGACATTGACATTGACATTGACATTGACATTGACATTGACATTGACATTGACATTGACATTGACATTGACATTGACATTGACATTGACATTGACATTGACATTGACATTGACATTGACATTGACATTGACATTGACATTGACATTGACATTGACATTGACATTGACATTGACATTGACATTGACATTGACATTGACATTGACATTGACATTGACATTGACATTGACATTGACATTGACATTGACATTGACATTGACATTGACATTGACATTGACATTGACATTGACATTGACATTGACATTGACATTGACATTGACATTGACATTCACATCGACATTGACATTGACATTGACATTGACATTGACATTGACATTGACATTGACATTGACATTGACATTGACATTGACATTGACATTGACAATCGCATTCACATTGATATTGACATTGACATTGCCCTTGACACTGACACTGACACTGACAATGACACTTTCACTAATACTGACACTGACGGTGACAATGACACTTTCACTAACACTGTCACTGACAATGACACTGACACTGACACTGACACTGACACTGACATTCACATTCACATTGATATTGACATTGACATTGACATTGACATTGACATTGACATTGACATTGACTCTCGCATGCAAGTTGACATAGGGATTGACATTGACATTGACATTGACATTGACAGTGACATTGACATTGACATTGACATTGACATTGACATTGACATTGACATTGACATTGACATTGACATTGACATTGACATTGACATTGACATTGACATTGACATTGACATTGACATTGACATTGACATTGACATTGACATTGACATTGACATTGACATTGACATTGACATTGACATTGACATTGACATTGACATTGACATTGACATTGACATTGACATTGACATTGACATTGACATTGACATTGACATTGACATTGACATTGACATTGACATTGACATTGACATTGACATTGACATTGACATTGACATTGACATTGACATTGACATTGACATTGACATTGACATTGACATTGACATTGACATTGACATTGACATTGACATTGACATTGACATTGACATTGACATTGACATTGACATTGACATTGACATTGACATTGACATTGACATTGACATTGACATTGACATTGACATTGACATTGACATTGACATTGACATTGACATTGACATTGACATTGACATTGACATTGACATTGACATTGACATTGACATTGACATTGACATTGACATTGACATTGACATTGACATTGACATTGACATTGACATTGACATTGACATTGACATTGACATTGACATTGACATTGACATTGACATTGACATTGACATTGACATTGACATTGACATTGACATTGACATTGACATTGACATTCACATCGACATTGACATTGACATTGACATTGACATTCACATTGACATTGACATTGACATTGACATTGACATTGACATTGACATTAACATTGACATTGACATTGACATTGACATTGACATTGACATTGACATTGACATTGACATTGACATTGACATTGACATTGACATTGACATTGACATTGACATTGAAATTGACATTGACATTGACATTGACATTGACATTGACATTGACATTCACATTGACATTGACATTGACATTGACATTGACATTGACATTGGCATTGGCATTGACATTGGCATTGACATTGACATTGACATTGACATTGACATTGACATTGACATTGACATTGACATTGACATTGACATTGACATTGACATTGACATTGACATTGACATTGACATTGACATTGACATTGGCATTGGCATTGGCATTGGCATTGACATTGACATTGACATTGACATTGACATTGACATTGACATTGACATTGACATTGACATTGACATTGACATTGACATTGACATTGACATTGACATTGACATTGACATTGACATTGACATTGACATTGACATTGACATTGACATTGACATTGACATTGACATTGACATTGACATTGACATTGACATTGACATTGACATTGACATTGACATTGACATTGACATTGACATTGACATTGACATTGACATTGACATTGACATTGACATTGACATTGACATTGACATTGACATTGACATTGACATTGACATTGACATTGACATTGACATTGACATTGACATTGACATTGACATTGACATTGACATTGACATTGACATTGACATTGACATTGACATTGACATTGACATTGACATTGACATTGACATTGACATTGACATTGACATTGACATTGACATTGACATTGACATTGACATTGACATTGACATTGACATTGACATTGACATTGACATTGACATTGACATTGACATTGACATTGACATTGACATTGACATTGACATTGACATTGACATTGACATTGACATTGACATTGACATTGACATTGACATTGACATTGACATTGACATTGACATTGACATTGACATTGACATTGACATTGACATTGACATTGACATTGACATTGACATTGACATTGACATTGACATTGACATTGACATTGACATTGACATTGACATTGACATTGACATTGACATTGACATTGACATTGACATTGACATTGACATTGACATTGACATTGACATTGACATTGACATTGACATTGACATTGACATTGACATTGACATTGACATTGACATTGACATTGACATTGACATTGACATTGACATTGACATTGACATTGACATTGACATTGACATTGACATTGACATTGACATTGACATTGACATTGACATTGACATTGACATTGACATTGACATTGACATTGACATTGACATTGACATTGACATTGACATTGACATTGACATCGACATTCACATCGACATTCACATCGACATTCACATTCACATCGACATTCACATCGAAATTGACATTGACATTGACATTCACATTGACATTCACATCGACATTGACATCGACATTGACATTGACATTGACATTGACATCGACATTCACATCGACATTCACATCGAAATTGACATTGACATTGACATTGACATTGACATTGACATTGACATTGACATTGACATTGACATTGACATTGACATTGACATTGACATTGACATTGACATTGACATTGACATTCACATGGACATTCACATCGACATTGACATTGACATTGACATTGACATTGACATTGACATTGACATTGACATTGACATTGACATTGACATTGACATTGACATTGACATTGACATTGACATTGACATTGACATTGACATTGACATTGACATTGACATTGACATTGACATTGACATTGACATTGACATTGACATTGACATTGACATTGACATTGACATTGACATTGACATTGACATTGACATTGACATTGACATTGACATTGACATTGACATTGACATTGACATTGACATTGACATTGACATTGACATTGACATTGACATTGACATTTTCATTGACATTGACATTGACATTCACATCGACATTGACATTGACATTGACATTGACATTGACATTGACATTGACATTGACATTGACAATCGCATTGACATTGACATTGACATTGACATTGACATTGACATTGACATTCACATTGACATTGACATTGAAATTGACATTGACATTGACATTGACATTGACGTTCACATTGACGTTCACATTGACGTTTACATTGACGTTCACATTGACGTTCACATTGACGTTCACATTGACGTTCACATTGACGTTCACATTGACGTTCACATTGACGTTCACATTGACGTTCACATTGACGTTCACATTGACGTTCACATTGACGTTCACATTGACGTTCACATTGACGTTCACATTGACGTTCACATTGACATTGACATTGACATTGACATTGACATTGACATTGACATTGACATTGACATTGACATTGACATTGACATTGACATTGACATTGACATTGACATTGACATTGACATTGACATTGACATTGACATTGGCATTGACATTGGCATTGGCATTGGCATTGACATTGGCATTGGCATTGGCATTGACATTGACATTGACATTGACATTGACATTGACATTGACATTGACATTGACATTGACATTGACATTGACATTGACATTGACATTGACATTGACATTGACATTGACATTGACATTGACATTGACATTGACATTGACATTGACATTGACATTGACATTGACATTGACATTGACATTGACATTGACATTGACATTGACATTGACATTGACATTGACATTGACATTGACATTGACATTGACATTGACATTGACATTGACATTGACATTGACATTGACATTGACATTGACATTGACATTGACATTGACATTGACATTGACATTGACATTGACATTGACATTGACATTGACATTGACATTGACATTGACATTGACATTGACATTGACATTGACATTGACATTGACATTGACATTGACATTGACATTGACATTGACATTGACATTGACATTGACATTGACATTGACATTGACATTGACATTGACATTGACATTGACATTGACATTGACATTGACATTGACATTGACATTGACATTGACATTGACATTGACATTGACATTGACATTGACATTGACATTGACATTGACATTGACATTGACATTGACATTGACATTGACATTGACATTGACATTGACATTGACATTGACATTGACATTGACATTGACATTGACATTGACATTGACATTGACATTGACATTGACATTGACATTGACATTGACATTGACATTGACATTGACATTGACATTGACATTGACATTGACATTGACATTGACATTGACATTGACATTGACATTGACATTGACATTGACATTGACATTGACATTGACATTGACATTGACATTGACATTGACATTGACATTGACATTGACATTGACATTGACATTGACATTGACATTGACATTGACATTGACATTGACATTGACATTGACATTGACATTGACATTGACATTGACATTGACATTGACATTGACATTGACATTGACATTGACATTGACATTGACATTGACATTGACATTGACATTGACATTGACATTGACATTGACATTGACATTGACATTGACATTGACATTGACAATCGCATTGACATTGACATTGACATTGAAATTGACATTGACATTGACATTGACATTGACATTGACATTGACATTGACATTGACATTGACATTGACATTGACATTGACATTGACATTGACATTGACATTGACATTGACATTGACATTGACATTGACATTGACATTGACATTGACATTGACATTGACATTGACATTGACATTGACATTGACATTGACATTGACATTGACATTGACATTGACATTGACATTGACATTGACATTGACATTGACATTGACATTGACATTGACATTGACATTGACATTGACATTGACATTGACATTGACATTGACATTGACATTGACATTGACATTGACATTGACATTGACATTGACATTGACATTGACATTGACATTGACATTGACATTGACATTGACATTGACATTGACATTGACATTGACATTGACATTGACATTGACATTGACATTGACATTGACATTGACATTGACATTGACATTGACATTGACATTGACATTGACATTGACATTGACATTGACATTGACATTGACATTGACATTGACATTGACATTCACATCGACATTGACATTGACATTGACATTGACATTGACATTGACATTGACATTGACATTGACATTGACATTGACATTGACATTGACATTGACATTGACATTGACAATCGCATTCACATTGATATTGACATTGACATTGCCCTTGACACTGACACTGACACTGACAATGACACTTTCACTAATACTGACACTGACGGTGACAATGACACTTTCACTAACACTGTCACTGACAATGACACTGACACTGACACTGACACTGACACTGACATTCACATTCACATTGATATTGACATTGACATTGACATTGACATTGACATTGACTCTCGCATGCAAGTTGACATAGGGATTGACATTGACATTGACATTGACATTGACAGTGACATTGACATTGACATTGACATTGACATTGACATTGACATTGACATTGACATTGACATTGACATTGACATTGACATTGACATTGACATTGACATTGACATTGACATTGACATTGACATTGACATTGACATTGACATTGACATTGACATTGACATTGACATTGACATTGACATTGACATTGACATTGACATTGACATTGACATTGACATTGACATTGACATTGACATTGACATTGACATTGACATTGACATTGACATTGACATTGACATTGACATTGACATTGACATTGACATTGACATTGACATTGACATTGACATTGACATTGACATTGACATTGACATTGACATTGACATTGACATTGACATTGACATTGACATTGACATTGACATTGACATTGACATTGACATTGACATTGACATTGACATTGACATTGACATTGACATTGACATTGACATTGACATTGACATTGACATTGACATTGACATTGACATTGACATTGACATTGACATTGACATTGACATTGACATTGACATTGACATTGACATTGACATTGACATTGACATTGACATTGACATTGACATTGACATTGACATTGACATTGACATTGACATTGACATTGACATTGACATTGACATTGACATTGACATTGACATTGACATTGACATTTTCATTGACATTGACATTCACATCGACATTGACATTGACATTGACATTGACATTCACATTGACATTGACATTGACATTGACATTGACATTGACATTGACATTAACATTGACATTGACATTGACATTGACATTGACATTGACATTGACATTGACATTGACATTGACATTGACATTGACATTGACATTGACATTGACATTGACATTGACATTGACATTGACATTGACATTGACATTGACATTGACATTGACATTGACATTGAAATTGACATTGACATTGACATTGACATTGACATTGACATTGACATTCACATTGACATTGACATTGACATTGACATTGACATTGACATTGACATTGGCATTGGCATTGACATTGGCATTGACATTGACATTGACATTGACATTGACATTGACATTGACATTGACATTGACATTGACATTGACATTGACATTGACATTGACATTGACATTGACATTGACATTGACATTGACATTGACATTGGCATTGGCATTGGCATTGACATTGACATTGACATTGACATTGACATTGACATTGACATTGACATTGACATTGACATTGACATTGACATTGACATTGACATTGACATTGACATTGACATTGACATTGACATTGACATTGACATTGACATTGACATTGACATTGACATTGACATTGACATTGACATTGACATTGACATTGACATTGACATTGACATTGACATTGACATTGACATTGACATTGACATTGACATTGACATTGACATTGACATTGACATTGACATTGACATTGACATTGACATTGACATTGACATTGACATTGACATTGACATTGACATTGACATTGACATTGACATTGACATTGACATTGACATTGACATTGACATTGACATTGACATTGACATTGACATTGACATTGACATTGACATTGACATTGACATTGACATTGACATTGACATTGACATTGACATTGACATTGACATTGACATTGACATTGACATTGACATTGACATTGACATTGACATTGACATTGACATTGACATTGACATTGACATTGACATTGACATTGACATTGACATTGACATTGACATTGACATTGACATTGACATTGACATTGACATTGACATTGACATTGACATTGACATTGACATTGACATTGACATTGACATTGACATTGACATTGACATTGACATTGACATTGACATTGACATTGACATTGACATTGACATTGACATTGACATTGACATTGACATTGACATTGACATTGACATTGACATTGACATTGACATTGACATTGACATTGACATTGACATTGACATTGACATTGACATTGACATTGACATTGACATTGACATTGACATTGACATTGACATTGACATTGACATTGACATTGACATTGACATTGACATTGACATTGACATTGACATTGACATTGACATTGACATTGACATTGACATTGACATTGACATTGACATTGACATTGACATTGACATTGACATTGACATTGACATTGACATTGACATTGACATTCACATCGACATTCACATCGACATTCACATCGACATTCACATTCACATCGACATTCACATCGAAATTGACATTGACATTGACATTCACATCGACATTGACATCGACATTGACATTGACATTGACATTGACATTGACATTGACATCGACATTCACATCGACATTCACATCGAAATTGACATTGACATTGACATTGACATTGACATTGACATTGACATTGACATTGACATTGACATTGACATTGACATTGACATTGACATTGACATTGACATTCACATGGACATTCACATCGACATTGACATTGACATTGACATTGACATTGACATTGACATTGACATTGACATTGACATTGACATTGACATTGACATTGACATTGACATTGACATTGACATTGACATTGACATTGACATTGACATTGACATTGACATTGACATTGACATTGACATTGACATTGACATTGACATTGACATTGACAATGACATTGACATTGACATTGACATTGACATTGACATTGACATTGACATTGACATTGACATTGACATTGACATTGACATTGACATTGACATTGACATTGACATTGACATTGACATTGACATTGACATTGACATTGACATTGACATTGACATTGACATTTTCATTGACATTGACATTGACATTCACATCGACATTGACATTGACATTGACATTGACATTAACATTGACATTGACATTGACATTGACATTGACATTGACATTGACAATCGCATTGACATTGACATTGACATTGACATTGACATTGACATTGACATTCACATTGACATTGACATTGAAATTGACATTGACATTGACATTGACATTGACATTGACATTGACGTTCACATTGACGTTCACATTGACGTTTACATTGACGTTCACATTGACGTTCACATTGACGTTCACATTGACGTTCACATTGACGTTCACATTGACGTTCACATTGACGTTCACATTGACGTTCACATTGACGTTCACATTGACGTTCACATTGACGTTCACATTGACGTTCACATTGACGTTCACATTGACGTTCACATTGACGTTCACATTGACATTGACATTGACATTGACATTGACATTGACATTGACATTGACATTGACATTGACATTGACATTGACATTGACATTGACATTGACATTGACATTGACATTGACATTGACATTGACATTGACATTGACATTGACATTGACATTGACATTGGCATTGACATTGGCATTGGCATTGGCATTGACATTGGCATTGGCATTGGCATTGACATTGACATTGACATTGACATTGACATTGACATTGACATTGACATTGACATTGACATTGACATTGACATTGACATTGACATTGACATTGACATTGACATTGACATTGACATTGACATTGACATTGACATTGACATTGACATTGACATTGACATTGACATTGACATTGACATTGACATTGACATTGACATTGACATTGACATTGACATTGACATTGACATTGACATTGACATTGACATTGACATTGACATTGACATTGACATTGACATTGACATTGACATTGACATTGACATTGACATTGACATTGACATTGACATTGACATTGACATTGACATTGACATTGACATTGACATTGACATTGACATTGACATTGACATTGACATTGACATTGACATTGACATTGACATTGACATTGACATTGACATTGACATTGACATTGACATTGACATTGACATTGACATTGACATTGACATTGACATTGACATTGACATTGACATTGACATTGACATTGACATTGACATTGACATTGACATTGACATTGACATTGACATTGACATTGACATTGACATTGACATTGACATTGACATTGACATTGACATTGACATTGACATTGACATTGACATTGACATTGACATTGACATTGACATTGACATTGACATTGACATTGACATTGACATTGACATTGACATTGACATTGACATTGACATTGACATTGACATTGACATTGACATTGACATTGACATTGACATTGACATTGACATTGACATTGACATTGACATTGACATTGACATTGACATTGACATTGACATTGACATTGACATTGACATTGACATTGACATTGACATTGACATTGACATTGACATTGACATTGACATTGACATTGACATTGACATTGACATTGACATTGACATTGACATTGACATTGACATTGACATTGACATTGACATTGACATTGACATTGACATTGACATTGACATTGACATTGACATTGACATTGACATTGACATTGACATTGACATTGACATTGACATTGACATTGACATTGACATTGACATTGACATTGACATTGACATTGACATTGACATTGACATTGACATTGACATTGACATTGACATTGACATTGACATTGACATTGACATTGACATTGACATTGACATTGACATTGACATTGACATTGACATTGACATTGACATTGACATTGACATTGACATTGACATTGACATTGACATTGACATTGACATTGACATTGACATTGACATTGACATTGACATTGACATTGACATTGACATTGACATTGACATTGACAATCGCATTGACATTGACATTGACATTGAAATTGACATTGACATTGACATTGACATTGACATTGACATTGACATTGACATTGACATTGGCATTGACATTGACATTGACATTGACATTGACATTGACATTGACATTGACATTGACATTGACATTGACATTGACATTGACAATCGCATTGACATTGACATTGACATTGACATTGACATTGAAATTGACATTGACATTGACATTGACATTGACATTGACATTGACATTGGCATTGACATTGACATTGACATTGACATTGACATTGACATTGACATTGACATTGACATTGACATTGACATTGACATTGACATTGACATTGACATTGACATTGACATTGACATTGACATTGACATTGACATTGACATTGACATTGACATTGACATTGACATTGACATTGACATTGACATTGACATTGACATTGACATTGACATTGACATTGACATTGACATTGACATTGACATTGACATTGACATTGACATTGACATTGACATTGACATTGACGTTGACATTGACATTGACAATCGCATTCACATTGATATTGACATTGACATTGCCCTTGACACTGACACTGACACTGACAATGACACTTTCACTAATACTGACACTGACGGTGACAATGACACTTTCACTAACACTGTCACTGACAATGACACTGACACTGACACTGACACTGACATTCACATTCACATTGATATTGACATTGACATTGACATTGACATTGACATTGACTCTCGCATGCAAGTTGACATAGGGATTGACATTGACATTGACATTGACATTGACATTGACATTGACAGTGACATTGACATTGACATTGACATTGACATTGACATTGACATTGACATTGACATTGACATTGACATTGACATTGACATTGACATTGACATTGACATTGACATTGACATTGACATTGACATTGACATTGACATTGACATTGACATTGACATTGACATTGACATTGACATTGACATTGACATTGACATTGACATTGACATTGACATTGACATTGACATTGACATTGACATTGACATTGACATTGACATTGACATTGACATTGACATTGACATTGACATTGACATTGACATTGACATTGACATTGACATTGACATTGACATTGACATTGACATTGACATTGACATTGACATTGACATTGACATTGACATTGACATTGACATTGACATTGACATTGACATTGACATTGACATTGACATTGACATTGACATTGACATTGACATTGACATTGACATTGACATTGACATTGACATTGACATTGACATTGACATTGACATTGACATTGACATTGACATTGACATTGACATTGACATTGACATTGACATTGACATTGACATTGACATTGACATTGACATTGACATTGACATTGACATTGACATTGACATTGACATTGACATTGACATTGACATTGACATTGACATTGACATTGACATTGACATTGACATTGACATTGACATTGACATTGACATTGACATTGACATTGACATCGACATCGACATTAACATTGACATTGACATTGACATTGACATTGACATTGACATTGACATTGACATTGACATTGACATTGACATTGACATTGACATTGACATTGACATTGCCATTGACATTGACATTGACATTGACATTGACATTGACATTGACATTGACATTGACATTGACATTGACATTGACATTGACATTGACATTGACATTGACATTGACATTGACATTGACATTGACATTGACATTGACATTGACATTGACATTGACATTGACATTGACATTGACATTGACATTGACATTGACATTGACATTGACATTGACATTGACATTGACATTGACATTGACATTGACATTGACATTGACATTGACATTGACATTTTCATTGACATTGACATTGACATTCACATCGACATTGACATTGACATTGACATTGACATTGACATTCACATCGACATTGACATTGACATTGACATTGACATTAACATTGACATCGACATTGACATTGACATTGACAATCGCATTGACATTGACATTGACATTGACATTGACATTGACATTGAAATTGACATTGACATTGACATTGACATTGACATTGACATTGGCATTGACATTGACATTGACATTGACATTGACATTGACATTGACATTGACATTGACATTGACATTGACATTGACATTGACATTGACATTGACATTGACATTGACATTGACATTGACATTGACATTGACATTGACATTGACATTGACATTGACATTGACATTGACATTGACATTGACATTGACATTGACATTGACATTGACATTGACATTGACATTGACATTGACATTGACATTGACATTGACATTGACATTGACATTGACATTGACATTGACATTGACATTGACATTGACATTGACATTGACATTGACATTGACATTGACATTGACATTGACATTGACATTGACATTGACATTGACATTGACATTGACATTGACATTGACATTGACATTGACATTGACATTGACATTGACATTGACATTGACATTGACATTGACATTGACATTGACATTGACATTGACATTGACATTGACATTGACATTGACATTGACATTGACATTGACATTGACATTGACATTGACATTGACATTGACATTGACATTGACATTGACATTGACATTGACATTGACATTGACATTGACATTGACATTGACATTGACATTGACATTGACATTGACATTGACATTGACATTGACATTGACATTGACATTGACATTGACATTGACATTGACATTGACATTGACATTGACATTGACATTGACATTGACATTGACATTGACATTGACATTGACATTGACATTGACATTGACATTGACATTGACATTGACATTGACATTGACATTGACATTGACATTGACATTGACATTGACATTGACATTGACATTGACATTGACATTGACATTGACATTGACATTGACATTGACATTGACATTGACATTGACATTGACATTGACATTGACATTGACATTGACATTGACATTGACATTGACATTGACATTGACATTGACATTGACATTGACATTGACATTGACATTGACATTGACATTGACATTTTCATTGACATTGACATTGACATTGACATCGACATCGACATTAACATTGACATTGACATTGACATTGACATTGACATTGACATTGACATTGACATTGACAATCGCATTGACATTGACATTGACATTGACATTGACATTGACATTGACATTGACATTGACATTGACATTGACATTGACATTGACATTGACATTGACATTGACATTGACATTGACATTGACATTGACATTGACATTGACATTGACATTCACATTGACATTGACATTGGCATTGACATTGACATTGACATTGACATTGACATTGACATTGACATTGACATTGACATTGACATTGACATTGACATTGACATTGACATTGACATTGACATTGACATTGACATTGACATTGACATTGACATTGACATTGACATTGACATTGACATTGACACTGACACTGACACTGACACTGACATTCACATTAACATTCACATTGACATTCACATGGACATTCACATGGACATTCACATCGACATTCACATCGACATTGACATTGACATTGACATTGACATTGCCATTGACATTGACATTGACATTGACATTGACATTGACATTGACATTGACATTGACATTGACATTGACATTGACATTGACATTGACATTGACATTGACATTGACATTGACATTGACATTGACATGGACATTCACATCGACATTGACATTGACATTGACATTGACATTGACATTGACATTGACATTGACATTGACATTGACATTGACATTGTCATTGACATTGACATTGACATTGACATTGACATTGACATTGACATTGACATTGACATTGACATTGACATTGACATTGACATTGACATTGACATTGACATTGACATTGACATTGACATTGACATTGACATTGACATTGACATTGACATTGACATTGACATTGACATTGACATTGACATTGACATTGACATTGACATTGACATTGACATTGACATTGACATTGACATTGACATTGACATTGACATTGACATTGACATTGACATTGACATTGACATTGACATTGACATTGACATTGACATTGACATTGACATTGACATTGACATTGACAATCGCATTGACATTGACATTGACATTGAAATTGACATTGACATTGACATTGACATTGACATTGACATTGACATTGACATTGACATTGGCATTGACATTGACATTGACATTGACATTGACATTGACATTGACATTGACATTGACATTGACATTGACAATCGCATTGACATTGACATTGACATTGAAATTGACATTGACATTGACATTGACATTGACATTGACATTGACATTGGCATTGACATTGACATTGACATTGACATTGACATTGACATTGACATTGACATTGACATTGACATTGACATTGACATTGACATTGACATTGACATTGACATTGACATTGACATTGACATTGACATTGACATTGACATTGACATTGACATTGACATTGACATTGACATTGACATTGACATTGACATTGACATTGACATTGACATTGACATTGACATTGACATTGACATTGACATTGACATTGACATTGACATTGACATTGACATTGACATTGACATTGACATTGACAATCGCATTCACATTGATATTGACATTGACATTGCCCTTGACACTGACACTGACACTGACAATGACACTTTCACTAATACTGACACTGACGGTGACAATGACACTTTCACTAACACTGTCACTGACAATGACACTGACACTGACACTGACACTGACATTCACATTCACATTGATATTGACATTGACATTGACATTGACATTGACATTGACTCTCGCATGCAAGTTGACATAGGGATTGACATTGACATTGACATTGACATTGACAGTGACATT